>CAUYRT010105812.1:0-13203 GCA_963574885.1 Lepilemur ruficaudatus | reverse complement strand
TTCTATATATTTTTAGTTGGCCAATTAATTTCTTTCTATTTTTAGTAGAGATGGGGTCTCACTCTTGCTCAGGCTGGTTTCGAACTCCTGACCTTGAGCGATCCGCCCACCTTGGCCTCCCAGAGTGCTAGGATTACAGGCGTGAGCTACCGCGCCCGGCCACAAAAATGCTTCTTGATGTTACCTATAACAGCAGAGAAAAATTGATACCAATATTGAATCAACATTGGCAGGGGTAATTTTAAGTGTATAGTTGGGAATGTTTTCCATGCATGCCCTACCTGCCAATGACATAATCCTGGCAAAACTGTAACGGTAGGACAGAGAAAGGAACCAAAGACTCAAGGCTCCATGAACACCTCCAAATGATCTATGAGTATAATCTAGTTATTGTTGTTGTTGGTTTTCTTTTGTTTTTTTGTTTGAGACAGTCTCACTCTGTCACCCTGGGTAGAGTGCAGTGCCAACATCATAGCTCACTGCAACCTTAAACTCCTGGGCTCAAGTGATCCTCCTGCCTCAGCCTCCTGAGTGGCTGGGACTATAGGTGTGCACCATGACACTCAGCTAATTTTTCTATTTTTTTAGTAGAGATGGGGTCTTGTTCTTGCTCAGGCTGGTCTCGAACTCCTGAGCTCAAGCACTTCTCCCTCCTTGCCTCCCAGAGTGCTAGGATTACAGGTGTGAGCCACCACACCTGGTCTGGTTATTGTTGTTTATTCTCAGAATGAATTGAGGCTTTCTCTTGCCAGAGAACCATGGATTGTGAATGTCATGGGAGAAAATAGTACTTGATTTTAAAATTCACAACACGTTGGGAGGTGTTCTAATTTCTCTCTCTAGTAACAGACACGTATTTCACTGGTACCATTATTTTTTAAACAATTTTCCATAACTTTATCCTTTACTTGGGAAATACACTAACCATATCACCCACAATCATCAGGAAAAAATAAGCTAAAGAAATTGGAAAACTCATAATTATCAAAGCTCTCAGAAACCCAAAAATTTGTCATTGGCCTTGACGGCAATAAGATCAATTCCCTCCAGGATCCACAAGTTATATCCTTCTGAGTTAATGACAGACTGCCCCATGTATTTGGGAATTACTTCTATTCCTAAATTAATGCTATTATAAACTTCCATGGCTAATTACTGCAAGGGACTCACCTATTAGAAAACCTCTAGATTTATCCTCAATAAGTAAAAGCGGCATTTCCAAAACACCAATCTAAGCTCTGAAACTTGGAGATTTGGTCTTCTGGAAGAGAATCAGAAAAAAACTGCCCTTGAACTGCTAGGAAAAGTATCCTAACAGGTAACTGACACAACAATAAAACTCCAAGTTGTTGGTCCTTGGATTCATGTTTTCCAAATGAAAAAACATGCATCACCTTCTGCTGCTGAAGACAACAGAATAAGGTTAATTATTTGGTTCTTCAATACCCTTTTTCCTACCCTTTGTTCTCTTACTCACATTGCCTCTTGTTGCCTTTAATACCTGCTTTAACTAACTAAAGTTTTCTTTATATGATCTTTGACTTTCTATAGTCGTTCGTTATTCTAGAAAAAAAATACAGTGGTGCGTATTTTTCAGACTTTAGCTACTTCTCTGTGAATTTAACTGACTGCTGGATCTGTTGTCCCCTACCTAATCCTACTGACAACAGCTTTATATACTTCAGAAGGTAGATTCCCTTCTACAGGTCCTTTCTGGTCTTAAGTTTTCCTTACATAATTAATTCCAAACTTGGTCTTGTAAAAATTGGACCTGAACAAAATGCTTCTGCTGAAGTCATTATATCCCTATTGGTAAAACCTTGCCCATCAGGAAGGGGAACTAATGTTACAGCTATCCTTGCTGTAATAGTCAGTTTGCTCTCTTCAGGCATACTCCAATCTACTTGCAGGAACTGGTAAGGAATTCAAACTGGCTGCTCCTATTGTGATGAACAATAGACTCCCCCACTAGGCACCTACCTCTTATTCAGACATCGGGATTTTACTTGCTTGCTGCACACAAATTGCCTGTGTGTTTGGGGTAATTGGTAGAGCCTTTCAGATATTTTAAACTACCACTTCTCCAGCTGTGATTCTCCAGATCATGTTTACCCGAGAATGATACCAAGAAACCTCCAAAATGAGATAAGAACAGGATCCTCATGAATACTCCCAGGAGGGATAAATGAATCCCTTTTCAAGCATCCTATATGAGCCATGCTTCCCAGAGTAGGGATAATACTACTTCCCAGAGTAGAGATCAGAAGCTGATCCAAAATTTGTCTCTAACCCCAGAAGATGTCATAAATGACACAACAACCAGTTTAAATTCATCAAGAGGAAATGTATGCTGTAGTAAATGCTTCTTGCTGCACCTGTATAAATAGGGTCAGCCTTCTGTATCTGAAAGTTCTGTATTTAAGGATTCAACCAACCACAGATCGAAAATATTTGGAAAAAAAGAAAAACAATACAACAATAAAAATAACGAATTTTTTTAAAAAACGATATTGTATAACAACTATTTTCATAGCATGCACACATTGTATGGGTATCATTCTGTTAGAGACAATTTAAAGAATATCTTTATGTGCACAGGTTATATGCAGATGCTATTTTATATAAAGGACTTGAGAATCCATGAATTTTGCTATCCATGGGATATCCTGGAATCAATCCCCATGGATATACAGAGACAACTGTATTCCAGGTAAGTAGAACAGTCTGTGCCTATGCTAAAAGAAAAAGTCAGCCAGGCATGCTGGCTCATGCTTCCAATCCCAGCACTTTGAGAGGCCAAGGCAGGATGACCACTTGAGGCCAGGAATTCATTCAAGACCAGCCTGGGCAATAAATATAGTGAGACCCTGTCTCTATAAAAAATAAAAAAATAGCCAGGCACAGGGGCACATGCCTGTAGTCCTAGTTACTCAGGAGGCTGAGGTGAGAGGATCGCTTGGGCCCAGAAACTCCAGGCTGCAATAAGCTATGATTGTGTCACTGCACTCCAGCCTGGGTGACAGAGGAGTCATCCTGTCTATTAAAAAAATACAAAAAACAGTCACTTGGATTTCTAAAAAAGACAAGATAGACTTTGGGAAATGTTTTCATTGCCTGAGTTTGAAAGTCTAGGGCTTTGTCTTTAGGGCCTATTACAAGGATTAATAATCATTTTTGCTTCTAGTAATTTCCTATGTTAACAGTTGTCTGATGTACTCTGTCCAGAGTCTCAAATGTTACTGCACAATCACTGTCATGTCACAGGGTTCGAGAACTCATCCTGCAACAAAAGAAGGAGAGACTAACCTTCATCCAATTATAGACGTTTTCTTCAAGATCTCCTGATGAGCAAAACTGTGGCAGTGGTGAAGAGCTGGGTAATAGCCTAAAGTCCTGAGGCCCAACTCCATCTGTCTTGGCCAAGAGAGGAGACTGAGAACAGGGAAAGCAGACAGCCCAGCCCAGGCCCTGCACTGTCCCCCAGGCCTCCACGTTGGCAGGAGCTGGAATGACACTCACAGGTAGACTGTCATTTTCTCTCAATGAGCAAACAATTTTATAGAACACCATTGCAGAGACAAGGCCACCTTGTGACTGTGATGGATCAGACAAAAACAAGGCCACTCTTTACTCCTGTCTGAACACAGACAAAAACCAGCACATTATCCAAAGTATTCAGTCTTGCTGCTTTCCTCCTGCCTTACATATAAAAATTACTAAGATACCCAATCATAGTATTACCTGCCCTCCCCGACAGCATCCAAACCAGAGCAAAATCCCTTGCTTCGAATTGTCCCCTGAAACCTAACACATGCATACATGCTATAATAAATCCTTTTTAATACTCTCTTTCTGGGACACCGCGCAGTTCCCCATATTGTGTGGTCTCCCTCACTGCAATGAGTCCATAAACCCAACTTTGTTCAATTTTAGGTGTGTTCTTGGTTTTGACATTGACACTGGAATCTGGATTTTTTTTTTCAGTGAAAGATACTGATTTTTTTCAAGTTGACTCAAAACAAATTTTAAACACTGTGTCTTAGACCATTTTGTGTTGGTATAACAGAACACCACAGGCTGGGTAATTTATAAACAATAGACGTTTATTTGGCTCACGGTTCTGGAGGGTGGGAAGTCCAAGATAGAGGAGCCGCATCTGGTGAGGCATCACTTGGCAAGAGAGCATGAGTGAGAGCATGAGGGGGCTGAGCTGACTTTTGTGACAAAGCCACTTCTCTACTAACAGCATTCATTCATGAAGGCAGAGCTCTCCTGACCCAATCACCTCTTAAAGGTCCCACCTGGCCTGGTGCCTCATGCCTGTAATCCTAGCACTTTGGGAGGCCCAGGTGAGAGGATTGTTTGAGGCCAGGAATTCAAGACCAGCCTTAGCAAGAGCAAGACTCCACCTCTACAAAAAATAGAAGAATTAACTGGGCGTGGTAACTCACACCTGTAATCTCAGCTGCTTGGGAGGCTGAGGCAGGAGGATCTACTGAGCCTGGGAATTTGAGGTTGCAGTGAGCTAGGCTGACACCACTGCATTGTAGCCCAGGGTGACAGAGTGAGACTCAGTCTTCAAAGAAAAAAAGTCCCACCTCTCAACACTGTTATATTGGGGATTAAATGTCCAGCATATGAGCTTTGGGGGACACATTCAAACCATGGCACTCTGAAATCAGACAAAATGGGTCTATGTGTTGGAGTTACCCTGAGAGTTGCTAGTTTATAACCTTTCAGCTATATAATCTCCCTTCTGGATGTAAAGGTTAATACTTATATGAGCAATTAACAGCTATTAGGCACCTAAGTTGAACCAGGGATAGAACACATACTTTCACAGGTACTATTTTATTTAATGTTCTTTTCTACGAAGTCATTCAGAATTCTCTGAACTCTATTCATGCTGTGCCATTTGCAAGGTTGTCTGCTGCATGTTTGACTATAAATGAGGTCAAATCCCACTTTACAGGAAGATGCTGATATATACCCATTTCCTTCTCACTGTGAGCATGTAGCCATGGGAACTGTGATCAAGTACACAACAACACCTCCATGAACAAATCCTCAGGGAACAAAGTTCATTTTAATGAAGCTGGCCTGACCACAGAGGAATCTGGGGGACTTTCTGAGCTTCTCAGCACTGTGCCACCTCCTGGCTTTAAGCTGGCTCTGGGGGAGGAGAACATGGAGCTGTCTTAGGTATGGACTTCTCTCTGGGAGCTGGGACTTAGCGCAGACAAAGAAAGGCTGTGGGGAAAATTCTCCCAGCCCTGCTTCTCCCAAGGAGAAAGCAGAAGGGCCTTTTATATGGGGTCTTCAGGTCTCTGAGGGCTTTAGTAGTTCTGTGAGTATGTGGATCGAGCCCAGAGTTTAGAATGAATTCTGGCATCACCCAGGGCCTTAGCTAGAATACCTTTAAGGACCCTTCCAGCCCTCGAATCATAGGAGCACGGGACCCAATTCTATGACTGCTGCTTAGGCCTGTGGAGATGGAAGGGGAGATGAAAAGCTTTAGGCTAAATGATGGAGTTTATACCCTACTAGCTCACTCTTCTTTCTGCATCCCTGACACTTCTGGCACGATATGTTTTTCACTCTGCTCTCTGAAAAGCCCAGGGACCTTGGCCTTCCTCTGACTGCCTGGGGAAGGCATTGGGATCTATGCCCTCCAGAACCCTGCCTTTCCCTTTCCTTTGCTTCATGGGCCGAAGTTTCTGTGTCCGTTTCCCTAGGACTGGACCCACCCTAACCCCTGGCATCCCAGAGCTCCTGGCCAGTGCCAGGCCCTGGAGTCAGGACTGTCCTCCTATGCTTGTGGTGCCAGGCTGGGTTTTGCTATGGAAGAAACTGATTACGTAGAACTGCCAGTCTGAATATAGTCACTACCAGGAACCTCTGGCTGCCTCTGATGGATTGTATAGATCTTAACAGCCTGAATCAAGCTGTTTTGGACACAGTCCAGCGGGCCACAGCCTCATCTGTCAAGGAGTTGCTCTACGGCAAGGTCAGGTTCGCGGTCTTCTTTTCCAGTTCTGGTCCTGCATGCTTTCTCACCTGCCTATGCACCTGAGATCTCGCATGCCTCTCTGGCCAACCCACCCATTCTGAAAGAGATGGCCAAAAAAGACAGATGGATGAGAAAGAGAGAGAGAGAGAGAGAGAGAGAGAGAGAGAGAGAGAGAGAGAGAGAGAGAGGACACAGAGGGTACTAAAAAAGATCTGACATTTTTCTATCAATCAGTCAACTAAGGCATAATGGAGGGCTGAATCTCTTTTCTCCCTCCCTTCCCCATAAGCACTTTTGAGCCTCCTTTTGTTATTTAAAAAAATGTAAATTATCATTGAAGAGGTCATCTGATAGAAAATTCAAACAGTAATAGAGCGTTCAGTATAAAATAAGTTGACCCCTAATGCTCCAGTTCTCTCTAGAGGCAACCAGTGTTCAGGGTTTCTCGTCTAGCTTTCTAAAACATTCTATGCATATATAAGCATATATGCATGTGATCTCCTTCCTTTTGTAAAACACAAATATTAACATACTATATATGTTCTCCTACATTATGATGTTTCCATTTGATGTATCTTGGAGTTTATTTCACATTTGTACCTATAGATGTGTCTCATCCCATTTCACAACTGCATACTATTCTATTATGGATATATCTTAATTTAAGGCCCCACTGATGGGACAATTAGGTTGTTTCTGGTCTATTATAAGCAATACTGCACTGAATATCTTTGTAATACTTCTTGGAACACATGAATGAATAAGTTTGTCAGATAAACTCCTAAAAGTAGATTTTTCTGGGGCAAAGGTTATGGTTAACTTGATAGATATTTTCACTTTGTCCTTCAGAGAGCTCAAATTAGTTTACACTCACATCAGCATTATGAATGGGCCTGTTCCCCCACGTCCTCACCAACACAGAGTATTTCCAGACTCTTGATCTTGGTGTGGCTTAATTAGTTTAGTCATCAAAATTATCACACATGTATTATGTGCCAGGCCCTGGACTAAGCACGAGAAATGAATCCAACAGGTCCTGACTCTTGCCCTCATAATCTAGACATGCAAATGACAATATTATCTGGAAAATGCACCAGTGGTTCAAGGTACAGAGGTAGCACAAAGAAGGGAGGGGTTAACTTCATCTGTTTGGGGAGACTGGAGATGGTTCACAGCTGGAGAAAACTTTGTGAAGATCCCAAAATCTGAGATAGAGTGAGATAGATCCCAAAGTCTGAGATAGTCTGAGATAGATCCCGAAGTTTCAAAGAATTCATTTAACAAATATGTGTTGAGCGTCTATTATGTGCCAGGCACCATTCTGGGTAATTAGGTAATTAGTGAACAAAACAAAGATTCCTATCCTCATGAAGTCGATACTGTAGTGAAGAGGCAGTCAGTAAACAACAGGCATGATGAACAAGTACATTCTATATATGTTAGAAGGTGGCAGGCACTATAGAAAACGAAAAAAGCAGAGGGGGATAAGACAGATCAGGAGTGCCTGTGGTGGAAGGGACGTGAATAGCAATTTTAAATCGGGTAGGCAGGTAGGCCTCATTGAGAAGTCTTTTTGAGCATAGACTTGCAGATGGAGCAAGGGAGTTAGCCAAGCAGATATCGGAGGAAAAGCTTTCCAGGTAGTGAGGCTGCCAGCTCAAGAATGAGGCTGAGCCTGACGTGTCTGTGGAGCAACAAGGAGGCCAGAGAGATGCTAGGGGGCCAGAGTGTGGAGGGCCTTGTAGGCCATTGAGACAATTTTGGCTTTTCTAGGTGAAATGCGGAGTCACTGCAGTTTTAAGCAGAGGAGTGACATGATCTCACTTTTTTTTTTTTTTTTGAGATCTGGCTGTTATATTTAGAACAGATGACAGTGGATACAAGGGTAGAAGCCAGGAGACCAGTAAGTCAGGTGAAATGATGGCAGCTCAGACCCACAAGGCAGTGGTGGAGGTGGTATGAAATGGTCGATTCTGGATATGTTTTTAAGAGCCATGAAAATGAAAGTGGGCTGAGAGAGAAAGAGAGGAGTCAAGCATGATCTCAAGATTTTTGGCCTGAACTGCTGAAAAGATGAAGTTGCCATCAACTGAGATAGGAAGACTGAGGGTAGGGGAAGTTTCAGAGACAAAGATCAAGAATTCAGTTGTGGGCCGGGCGTGGTGGCTCACGCCTATAATCCTAGCACTCTGGGAGGCCAAGGCGGGAGGGAGTATTGCTTGAGCTCAGGAGGTCGAGACCAGCCTAAGCAAAAGCGAGACCCGTCTCTACTAAAAATAGACAGAAATTAGCTGGACAACTAAAAATATATAGAGAAAAAATTAGCCGGGCATGGTGGCGCATGCCTGTAGTACCAGCTATTCAGGAGGCTGAGACAGGAGGATTGCTTGAGCCCAGAAGTTTGAGGTTGCTGTGAGCTAGGCTGACGCCACGGCTCTCTAGCCCAGGCAACAGAGTGAAACTCTGTCTCAAAAAAAAAAAAAAAAGAATTCAGTTGTGGATACCGAAAGTTTCAGACACCTATTAGACATCCAAGTGGAGATGTCAAATAGGTAGTGAAATATATAAGTCTGGTGTTTGAGACTAGAAATATAAGTTCAGCATGTGGATAAGAAGTAGGAGTTTGTTAGGTAGACTAGGGTAGGGTGAAAGAAACAGGCACAAACATTTGAAATGCCAACTTATGTTTGGGGAACCATTTTTGTTCAGCTTTCATTGGAGCTTAAAGTACAAGGAGGTGGGGACAGTGGTGGGTGATGCCACAGACATGAGCAGGGACAGAACTGCCAGTGGCCTTGCCGAGCAAACCAGGAAACCAACTTCACCTTGAAAGCAGTGGCAAATGAATGACCAAACTGGTATTTTAGAAAGACCATTCTGCATCTGAGAGAAGGAATTCAGGGAAACAAGTCTGGAGAATGTTTCCACCATCCCAGCAAGAAAAATGTTGAGGACTCACAAAAGGGCAATGGCAGTGAGGAGGAGAGGAAAGGGTAATCTGAGAAATATCTGTACGGCAAGAAAGTTTCAGTGACTGATTGGCTAGGAGGGGCTGAGGAGTCAGGAGAGACAAGGCTGATTCCTGGGTTTCCGACTTGTGTGTGAGTGCAGACGGTGGTGTTGTCCAAGTCAGGAACAGCGGATGCAGAGGGGGAGCAGGTGTAGGTATAACGTGAGCTTATTACCAGTCCTGTTTGGACATCTGTGTTGAAGGTGCCTATGGAGCTGTCCAGGCAGTTGGGAGTGGGATAAATCAGCCAAATGGTTTGTGCTTGTGATTTTGAATCCACTAGCATTAGTCATCAGGGGATAGTTAAAAACATGGGTGCAAGTGTGTTTCGGCAGACAGAATGGAAGCAGCATGGAGGAGTCCTTGATTTCTCCCTCTCTTTCCACTGCCAAGTCCCATTGGCTCGGACTCCACAGTGAATCTTTGGTTCATCCCCTTGTCTCCAACTCCACCGTGATAACCTGTCCCTAGCCTCTCATATCTCCCCGCGTTCTGGGAATTGCTCCTAACTAGTTCCTAACTTACTGTCTCCTCTCCCACTTCTGCCTATTTTCTGTCTAGTAGCCAGAGTGATCTTTTAAAACTGCATGTCTTCTTATGTCATTTCCCTCCTTAAAAATCTCCACTGGCTTCCCACTCTCTTTATGATAAACTCCAATCTCGTTACCATGGTTTGTTTGCAAGGCTTTGGCCCAGAGTAGCTCTCCAGCCTTTTCTCACACCACTGTGTCCCGCTCATGTTCCAGCCACCCTGGCCCCTTATGGGCCGATCTTCACCTCTCTGGACCTCTGCGCTGCTGTTTCTTCTACTAGGAAGCCTCGACCCCCAGACCTCCACACAGCAAACTTTAGGCATCAGCTCAAATGTCACCTCCACAAAGAAACCTTCCCTGACCTCACTGTTTAAAGTGATCTCTTACTCCCTATATCTTCATACTCATTTCCTTTCTGTCCACTTCAAAATTACTTGTTAGTTGTCACTACAGTGAGAAACTTGTTAGTTTCTCACTACAATGAAGGCTTTATGAAGGCTGGAACATCATCTAGCTTGTTTCCCTTTTTTTTTTGAGACAGAGTCTTGCTCTGTTGCCCGGGCTAGAGTTGAGTGCTGCGGCGTCAGCCTAGCTCACAGCAACCTCAAACTCCTGGGCTCAAGCGATCCTTCTGCCTCAGCCTCCCAAGTAGCTGGGACTATAGGCATGTGCCACCATGCCCGGCTAATTTTTTGTATATATTTTTAGTTGGCCAATTAATTGCTTTCTATTTTTAGTAGAGACGGGGTCTCACTCTTGCTCAGGCTGGTTTCGAACTCCTGAACTTGAGCAATCCACCCGCCTCGGCCTCCCAGAGTGCTAGGATTACAGGCGTGAGCTACCTCGCCCGGCCTTGTTTCCCATTTTAATCTCAGCATCTAGGCACATAGAATTGCTCTATAATATCTGTTGAGTGAATAAGGATGACTGAGGAAGCACAGTGAAGGGATTGGCCTTGGGCTGGAGGAGGCACATGTCTTCCTCTGGAAACAGCAGCAAGGGGGAGGAAATTGGTTAGGTATGCAGGGAAGTGTGTATATGGGGTGCAGAGTGGGCAGCCGGCAAGGCAGGAAGTTAAAGGATTTCATGGGTGATGGCTTCTTTTCTGGTGAGGTCATCTGCTGACAGTTCTGATGGAAGCTGCTGAAGTTGGGTAAAATATTTGAAGAGAATGTGAGGCGAGGAAGAGAGGAAACTAAGCAACATTTTGAGACTACCATGTGCTAGGTACTGTACTGGGTGTTGAGGTTCTAGCGATGAGGAGGATGTGACACAGTCTTTGCCTTTCAGGAATTCACAATGCAAAGGAGATGGACCTTCTACGAGTTAACTTGCAAGGTGCTGTGTGGGGTAACGGGCGGGGTAGTGCAGAAACATGATGGGAGTGGCGACTCAATCCTCAGGGTCGGGAAAAGCATTACTGAGACTGTGACCTGGAGGTTGGTCTTGAAAGAAAAATGCATACAAGGCAGAAGGAAGTAAGAGTGTTCCACGAGGAGAGTACAGTGCTAGCCAAAAATATGGAGGTACGGAATAGGTAGGATTGTGAAACGTTTATGTGGCCAGAGTGAAAAATGGGAGATGATGCTGGAAAGGAGGGTTGAGGCCAGGTTGTGAAGGATCTTACCGGCACCAAAAAGTGGAACTTTCTCCTAGAGTCAGCCGAAGTCTTTAGGCAGAGCAGAACCTTGAAGCTGCTCTTTCAGGAAACCAACTCAGCAGGCAACGTGGAGGATGCACTAAAGGGAGGAGACACTGGAGCCAGTGAGAGGGTTAGGACAACTGCCGTAGTGAGAGAATGACAGCCTGAAGGAAGCAATGGCAGAAGGAACAGAGAGGAGGGGAAGGATCCCGAAGACAATTTTGATGATGGACAGAATGCGTGGGATGAGGGTAGAGCATGGAGTCCAGTCTGACTCAGAGGTTTCTTGCTTGGGACACTGAAATGGAGATACACAGTAAGAGGAGTGCACATAAAGAAAAAGTAATTAAGCTCAGTTTTTAAAGAAATTGTAGTAAACTACACACAACACACAATTCACCATTTTAACCATTTTACAGTGCACAACTCGGTGGCATTAAATACATTCACAATGTTGTGCAATCATCACTTCTATCTAGTTTCAAAACATTACATCAACCCAAAGGAAACCCCAAACCCATTAAGCAGAAATTCCCTATTCCCCCTCCACCCAGGCCCTGACAGTCACTAATCTACTTTCTGTCTCTGCAAATTTGTGTGTTCTGGACATTTCATATAAATGGAATCTACAATATGTGTGCATTTATGTCTGGCTTCTTTCACTTAGCATGTTTTCAAGGTTCATCCGTGTTGTACCACATATCAGTATTTCATTCTTTTTTCTTGTCTCCATTCCCTTTATTGTAGTCAATATACATGGCATCAAATTTACCATGTTAACCATTTTTAAGTGTATACACAGTTCAGCAGCAATAAGTACCTTTACATAGTTGTGCAACCATCACCAATATATTAATACATCTACAGAACATTTTTCATCTTTTGAAACTGAAACTCTATACCCATTAAACACGAACTCCCATTCCCTTCCCCCCAAGCCCTGGCAACCATCATTTATTTTACCTTCTGACAGTATTAATTTTATTAATACCACTCTAGGTATCTCATATAAGGGGAATCATACAGTATTTGTCTTTCCATGACTGGTATATTTCACTTAAAATAATGTCTTTGAGGTAAGTCAAAGTCATAGCTTGTGCCAGAATTTTCTTCCTTTTTAAGGCTAACTAATGTATATACCACATTTTGTTTATCCACTCATCTGCTGATGGGCATTTGGATTATTTCCACCTTTTGGCTATTTTGAATAGAGCTGCTATAAACTACAGCATACACATTTTTGTTTGAACACCTGTTTTCAAATTTGGGGGGTATATGTTTAGGAGTGGAATTGCTGGATCATACAGTAATTCTATGTTTAATTTATTGAGGAACTGCCAAACTCTTTTCCACAGCACCTGTACCCTTTTGCATTCCCACCAGCCATATATAAGGGTTCCAATTTCTCTACCTCTTTGCCAACACTTATCTTCCTTTTATAAAAAAAATTATTGGCTGAGTGTAGTGGCTCATGCCTGTAATCCCAGCACTTTGGGAGGCTGCAGGAGGAGGATTGCTTGAGGCCAGGAGTTTGAAACCAGCCTCGGCAACTCCCTCTCTACAAAAAAATTTTAAAAATTAGCCAGGCTTGGTAGTGTGCACTGATAGTCCTAGCTACTCGGGAGCCTGAGGCAGGAGGATCACCTGAGCCCAGGAGTTGGAGGCTGCAGTGAGCTATGATTGAACCATTGCACTTCAGCCTGGGCGACAGAGTGAGGAAAATAAAATAAAATTTAAATTAAAAAAAAATAAAGAAATTATTATGGTCATCCTAGTGGGTGTGAAATATTATCTAATTGTGCTTTTGATTTGCATTGCCCTAATGATTAATGATGTTGAACATTTTTTCATGTGATTATTTTCCATTTGTATATCTTTTTTAAAGAAATGTATATTCAGAGTCTTTACCCATTTTTATTTTTTATTTATTTATATTTTTTAAAGAATTTTATTTTATTTTTTTTTGAGACAGAGTCTCACTCTGTTGCCTAGGCTAGAGTGCCGTGGC
>CAUYRT010105810.1:0-18541 GCA_963574885.1 Lepilemur ruficaudatus | reverse complement strand
CAAGTAGCTGGGACTACAGGGATGTGCCACCATGCCCGGCTAATTTTTTCTATATATTTTTAGTTGGCCAATTAATTTCTTTCTATTTTTAGTAGAGACGGGGTCTCGCTCTTGCTCAGGCTGGTTTCGAACTCCTGACCTTGAGCGATCCGCCCACCTCAGCCTCCTGGAGTGCTAGGATTACAGGCGTGAGCCACCGTGCCCGGCCTTGAAAATCAGGAATTCTTAATGCTGGGAAGTAAACTAATAAGAGGATCCTAGTTCAGTGATTTTCTTCTGAATTTTTGAAACCCTAAAAGTTCTATTCTCCCTTTGGAGATCTTTGATTTTATGCCCAAGTCACTGTGGAAGTTAAGAACCTGACATACCAACCATCTCTTCTCCATTACTTCTTCCCCTATAACTGGGACAGTAAGGTGGGTTTTGATATTGGGTTTAAATGAGGATGATTGGGCTACTTCTAGTCTCAGTTACATTTGCACTAGGAAAATGCCAAAGCCAGAAATATCAGGGCTTATGACATCATACTTATGATTAAACAGTAATTGAGGAAGCCTTCTGTTTTTTACTTGGCCACTAATATACATTTAATCAGGCTATTCGTAGTATATAATACTTTAAAAATTGGATTAATAATACAAAGCTACTTTTATTTAAGTGTAAGTACTTCCATTTGTTCTCCTTCTGCATAGTCTCTGGTTCACTGCATTTGCATTCACTGCAATTCTCTTTCTTTCCATGACAAGTGTTCATTCAGGAGCCCCAGCATGTGATGCTGCTATAGAATTGCCAGATCTTATTTTGGAGGATTTGGGCAGAGAGAGAGTAGGAGAGAGATTATTTGCTAATAGCCTGACTAGGCTCAAATACAATCCCATTCTGCATCCTAACACAGTTGGAACAAGGCACTTAAATACAAGATCAGCCTGTGTATGTGGGCCATCTGATAACCCAGTACTGCTACAGTGTAGGCCTCTCAGCTCTACAAAGAGCTTGTGGAGATACATTTGACACACTTGGTGTGTAAGGGTTTCTGCTGTAACTTAAAAAAAGAATTATTTCTTTGTGCTAAAATTATATTAAATGTTATATAGTAATAAAGGAAAAAGTAATATGTATTTCCTAGTGATGAATTAATATTGATGATTATCCAAGGCATAATAGTAATAATAGCAAATACTTACATAGAGCTTACTCTGTGTAGGCACTGTTATAAGCATTTTACATGTATTAATTTATTTAACTGTTACAAGAGCACTATGAGATAGGTTGTTATTATTTTACTGAAGAAGAAATTGGCACACGGAAGTCAAGTAATATTTGCCCAGGTTCATACAGCTTAGTGAGGAATAGAGTTAGGATTTGAATACAGAAAGTCTGGGAGCAGAATTCATGATTTTTAATTACTATACTATACTTCTGAAATTAGTACTGAAACTATCATTAAAAGTTATACCATGAACTAATTGGTTATGTTTTATTTATAACTCATTGATTATGTTATACTTATTAATAAGTATAATTATCTTATGTTTTGAAATAAGTGAGCATTTTGAAACTAATCTTACCTACTAAATATTCAACATGCTTGTTTTTTATTCTAGGAGAAGACTTTGCAGTTGTGCAGCAAGAAATTATTATGATGAAAGACTGTAAACACCCAAATATTGTTGCTTATTTTGGAAGCTATCTCAGGTACGTTGTTTATTTCCCTTTGGACAAGCAGTAATGATTTCATCACCTAATACATTTAACAAAATAAAGTTAGCTTTAATACCATGTTTTGTAGTTTTCTTCATGCTTTGAAGATAGGTTATTTTCATAAATGGAATTTTTATTTATTACCTATTATGTTAATTCTGTAACCAATGTCACAGTCTTGTGACTTGGGAATCCTGGGTGTGGTTTCAGTGAGGAAGCTGGCAAGTAAAAACAGACTTTTATTGTTAGTCTTCTTGTGGTAGACTAGAGATCTAACTATGCCATTCTATTGCCCCTTTCTTCTAAACTAAGGTGAATTTAGAGTCAGGAGCCCCTCTTCCTGTTATGTTTTTAATCAGAACCTTTTGCATGTGTTTTGTGCTTCTACTCTAAGAGTACTATGTTGCTTCATCCCTTTCCTTTATTTTGTCCAAAGGACTAGGACCTGTAATTATTTCAGTAGCTTATTTTTCCAGGTCCTAAAGTGAACTTAAAAGGACTGTGAATTTTCCTCCTCTTGTTCTGTTTTGGCAGGACCACGCCAGGTTCCCAGGTCATAGTCCATAGGGGATCACCTTAGGGTCAAATCTTGTTTTTCCATTCACTTGTATATGCACCATGAATTGAACATTAACTTAGTTGTTTATAAGTTTCCTTCAAAGGGAGGGTTGGAGAATATTTTCCTATGTATTAAAAAATTCCAATATACTGTAGCAACATCCATTATACTATAACTTTTTACAGGCTTCCATCCTCAGATGACCCAGCTACTAAACACTTTTCTTCTTCTCATTTGGGCACAGCAGATAGAAGAGACTGGGGAATTCTACCCTCCTATCTTTCCAGCTTGTGAAAAGCCAACTGGACCAGTTCATCTTGGTTCTAACCACTCTTGTACAGCTTTGATTACCTCACTTTGGTTAAAGTGGTGGGTGGTTTTAATGGAGTTTTAAGGAGTTAACTAACCCTTTTCACATAGGGATAGGTACTACCCCTGAGTCAATGACTGCTGTACATTTTAAATGGTTTCTTTAATAGCCAGTTTAAAGCTACTTTAATGGTGAGTGGTTCAAATAGCAACCTAACATAGATTCTGTATCAATTTGTATGTTAGGGAGCAGACCCATCACAGCATAGGCAATTACTATATTACTATATGTTCTTATAGTGTTATATAATTTAATATTAGGAAATACTGGTTTAAATATATGATTTTATTCTGTAACTAGTATAGCTGATCAAAGTGATACGAAAGCAAATATAGATACGCAATTAATCTTCCTTTTGTCTAGCTCTTTTCTTTTTTAGAGGTTCTTCTCATATTCTCAAATTGAAGTTCAGACTCAGCCATATTTGGAGTAGGGAATCCTAATGGTTAGACTTGGGGTGCTAGAGCTGGAAGGGTCTAAGAGATCTGTCACACAGATCTCTTTTTTACAGAGGAGAGACGGAATGCTGGATAAATGACTTTTTTAGGTTATCCAACTTCTCGTTATTGGCACTGGGATTTAAACCTGGCCCTGCAGATACATAGTCCGATGTCTTTTTGGTATACCATATTGCTTAGTCTAGGAAGGCCAGATTTAGTCTCAGGGGAAGCATGATTTCTTAGATTCTTTCTCATTACTGAATAACTTTACTAAGGGGGAATCTTGTTTGCTTGAAATTGATAGAAACCTCTTAAGATATATACTGTTCCCTGCGACTTTCTTCTATACATGTTGTTGCTATTACAGTCTATTATAACAAATTTAGACAAAACGTCGATGAAACTGAGTAAATATTGATTGACCAATATCCCCCTCAGGGAATCAGACTTATTCTTTGAATTTTTCTCACAGATGACCAGCATATAATTAAGCTCCAGGAGCCCATCTCGTAACAGGGTAGCTGTGCTCACTTCTGTGGAAATACTGACACTGAGTGCCTATAAAGCAGAATACTTGACATTCTTCTTAACAGGGCCTTTCCTATTCCACTTTTCAATATCATTAACATATCATACAACAAGAACTAAGCAGAAAAAGCTTTTCTCTAGAGGTTTAAAAGTTAAATTGTCCTGGTTTAGTGTATATTTGTATCAATATTTGTCTTTTGTGTATTTATAAAACAGAAGAGTTAAATCATCATAGATCTATTCTTTACTCTCCAGGGAGCTTAACTATTGCTTCTCTTTGTAGAAGGACGGTTGGTTTTTTTTTCTTTTTGAGACAGAGTCTTGCTCTGTCACCAAGGCTGAAGTGTAGTCATCATCATTGTTCACTGCGACCTCAAACGCCTGGGCTCAAGAGATCGTCTTGCCTCAGCTGGGACTACAGGCTATTGCTTCTTTTAAGCTAAAGATTAGCTTAACTTCAGTTTCCTCCTAAGCATTCCTTATCCCAGCGTATCTTTTAAGACTAAGTTAAGAAAATTGTGATAGTCCTCAAGTTTGAACTCTTAATAAAGCTTAGGTTGAGAAACAACAAATGATCCCTCCAAGGTAAACCAGTAGAAGATCAGATCCATATAATAAAAACTGTATTTAGATCAGATGTCTTAAACCTTTGAAATGCAAAGTACTGGGTTAGATGAGCATAGTTTATCTTATAATAACAACTTATATTTGTAAATCACTGCCATTTATACCATTACACCACAGTTTACAAAGTATTTTACATTATTTCTTAGTACGTAGAGTGTTGTATTGATTCTGCAGATATAAAGATAGATGAGGCCATGCATGGTGGCTCAGGAATGCAATTTCAGCACTTTGGGAGGTCGAGGCAGAAGAAATTGCTTAGGCCAGGAGTTTGGGACTAGCCTGGGCAACATGGCAAGACCCTGTCTCTACAAAAAATATAAAATTGGCTTGGTGTGGTGATGTGTGCCTATAGTTACAGCTACTCAGGAGGCTGAGGCTGGAGGACACTTGAGCCCAGGAGTTTGAGGCTACAGTGACCTATGATTAGGCCACTCTACTCCAGCCTGGGCACCAGAGTGAGATCCTGTCTCTTTAAAAAAAGAGAGAGATGAAACCTATCCAGGCCTTTAAGGAATTTATAATCTAATAGAAATAGGCGTGAGCAAGTAATTGCATCACAATATGCTAAATGCAACACTGACTTAGGTGTAAGGCATAAAAATGCTAAGGATGGTAGAAAGCCTGATTTTGTCTAAGTAAGGGAATCACAGAAAGCTTTTTGAATGATGTAATTCCCAAATATTGGGTGTTAAAAGACTGGTAGACCTTTATGTGTATAGAAAATTGGAATTTTTGGTAAAGGGGACACTTGAATGAAAAATCATGAAATATTCAGGAGATGGCTAGTAGTCTCATATTAGACCCTGAGAAGGAAGAGGGCATGCAGTCATTTCTTGTATCCACAGGGGATTGGTTCTAAGATCCCCATGGATACCAAAATCCAAGAGGCTCAAGTCCCTTATATAAAATGGTGTAATATTTGCATATAACTTATGCACATTCTCCCGAATACTTTAAATCACCACTAGATATAATACCTAATACAATGTGAATGCTATGTAAATAGTTGTTTTACTGTATTTTCAGATTTATGTTATTTTTGGTTATATTTTTATTCCCCGTGGCCTCCCCAAAAATTTTCGATCATCAGTTTTTGAACCTACAGTTGGTTGAACCTGCAGGTGCTGGACCAACGGCTCTCTGAGGGCAGACTATAGTTGCGGTAGGTAAGGCTGTAGAGATTGAGGCAAAAAGGGACCTTTTATGTCTTAATTAGCACCTACAGGGATTGCGCATACTTGTTGAAAGGTTTTAACAGTGAGGTAGTATGTTCTGTGGAAGATGGATTTGGGGTATAAGGGATTGAAACAGGCAGTTTAGTTAAACTTATGGTACATTTTTATTACAGTAATCTAGGAAAGAGATGTTGGTCTCTTGAGTTATATAAAACTGGATGAATTTTTTTCTAACAATACTGGGAAGGGGAACAATAAGATCTTAATGTGTTTATAAATGTTGTTTTAGATATTCAGAATATAAGAATAAAGATTACAATTAAATCACTTTAATTTTTACACAGCTACCCTCTCTTTTAAAAAAGAGAAACTTTTAATTTGGGGATATTTTAGATGTACAGAAAAGTTGCAGGGATAGCACGGAGTTCTCTATATAGCCGTCACTCAGCTTTACCTGATGTTAACATCGTACATAACCGTGGTACCTTTGTCAAAACTAAGAAATTAACATTGGTACAATACTCTTAGCTAAACTGAGATGCTTCATTTAGATTTTACCAGTTTTCCTCTAATGTCCTTCTTTTTAGTTTTTGAGAGCAGTTAGGAATATATCTTAAAGTTGATCATAGTTTATTGTTTGTTTAAGCCGGAGTTTCTTACCTGTCAACACTTTAGGCCAGATACTTTTCTGTTGAGGGAAGCTATCATTTGCATTGTAGGGTAGTTAGCATCCCTATTCTCTGTTAGATGCCAACACCCACCCTCCCGTTGTGACAGCCAGAAATGTTCCCTGGGGGGCAAAATCACTTCCCGTTAAGAACCACTGATTTAAGCAAAAAAATTTGGTGGAATTAAAGACACCTCTCCTATACCTATATTGCTAGTGTATTTTCTACAAATCATCAGTTATGAGGGATGCAAATATGTATTTTTTAAAAAACAAGTGCATGGAAAAAATAATTTGGGTAAATAATAAACTAAACAAAATTAGAAAAGTTTTATTTCTTCTTTTTTTCTCCTCCATCTTCTCCCCTTCCCAACTTTCTCCATCTACCTTCTTCTGTTCTTTCTTCCCTTATTCTTCCTCTTCCCACATTTTCCTCCTTATCTTTCCTCCTTCCATTTTGTTCTCTTCTCCTTCCTCCTGCTCCCTACAAAATTTCTCAGGGCCTTTAATATAGCAGTGGCCTTTGCTGGTTTACAAGAAAAGACTATATAGTATGTGATATTTCTGAAACCAATTTAACTGTGCAGTAGTTTCTTTATGGAAGCATACTTCACTTAGGATTGTTGTCCAGTGGCCCATACTTTGGAAATACTATGCTGAACTGGGGGATTGCTAGGTATAATTATAGAGAAATGGGTGACCTTGTAGCCCCTGAATACAGAGCTCCCTCCCCTTCATTATTAAAGGGGAAGCAGATGGAATGGATTACCTATAGCTTTGAAATGCAGTAGTTTTTGCATATCTATTTTAAAATGAACCCCAAAACATTTTAAATTTTGTTCATATTAAATAAGTTATATTAAAACATCTAGCAGTTATTGAACTTTTTATTTTTCACATTGATGATTAAGGTTGAAGTTGAATAATTTTGCTGAATATAGTGGAGTGGCCATTGGCAAAAGCTTTGGTCAGCAAACCACCCACAGTCAAGTACAGGGACCAGGGAACTCTGGTTTGGAGCAGAGCTAGCCATCCCAGCCAGTTTCTAGCAGACATTGTAGAGCTGCTGATTCTCAGTGATCTTGGTCACACTTTATTTTACTCATTAAATTATGCTATAGATTTGAAAAGAATATGTAAATGATTATACTTAGTTTGTTCAGTCAGTTTTAAGTCTGTGATGTGTTGTAATGTATGAGAAGACTAAAAAGTGTGTTTTAGAAATTGTAAGATTTTTTTTAGGTCCATGAAATAGCTATTAGAATTTTGGTCCCTGTATGTTTTAGTAATTGAACTGGAAGATTAAAATAATTAACTCCGCCCCCCCACTTACTTTTCAGTTCCTTGCAAGATAGAAATATAATTTTATAAAATAAGAAAAAAATCTAAGAATTTGTTGAGTCAGGAAATTAATACTGATATGGTTAACATTTACCTCGGTGGTTAATTTTATTCCTATTTAGATGCCTAAGAACAAAGATTTTATATATTAATGATTTGTTGACCTGCACAAAATAGGCTAATTGACTCAATCCCTTTCCTAATAAGGCAGGTGGCTTGGTGAATTATCAAAAACGATTGCAGATTTATCATCATAAGAGAGATATTCATAGAACAGAGGAGAGTCATTTTTCCAGTTGACTCAGACCATTCAAGTTTTTTTTATAATATCAGACTTTAACTCCATAGAATGTTATAAAGGTGAAGTATTTTAGGGATCTTAAAAAGTAAAGCTTTAACATATATAGTCCTGATTTTTTTTTTCTACTTATGAGCTGCAAGGTCATTTTATATGGAATGAATAGAAAATTATATATTTAAGCAAGGGGAGAAAAGGGAATAGACCAACTTCAAGTAGAAGGCAGTATAATATTGAAATATGTATAAAAGCAGAGAACTCATTTCCTGCATTAATTTTCTCTACCAAGGAAAATTGTTTTCAAACTGGAAAGGGTAGGAAAAACATTATTAAGATAGAATTGAAGCATAAGAGGTAAGTAGATAATTGTAGCGTAGCTAGACACTTTAAATGAATTTAGATTTATTTAAATTATACTGAAAACTTAGCAAATGTGCTTGTCATCCACTATCAGTGAGTGTCTTTTGACAAATAGGTGTCAGAAATTAGAGATCAGCAATGACCAATTTGCAAATGAAGGGGAAAAGTGATTTCTGGAAAATACAGACTATTAAACCTTATGTAGCCATCAATCCCCAACAAAACTCTAGGATAAATGAATAATCTTATGAATAGTGAACACTTATAAGAAAAAAGTGGTTATTAGCATGACTTTAGTAAGAAATCATGCCAAATCAAACCCATTTGTCCTCTATTTGGCCCACTGGCCATATTTTGGTGACCCCTGATCTAATTGATTTGTTTATTCTTTTAGTCATTCATGCATTCGTTCATTTATGGAACAAATATTTATTTGCTGGATATTATTCTAGACGCTGTAAAGGCAGTGGTGTAAGAGACATATATTAAGACAGAATCTTTCTTCTGCGTTAGATAGAGCTTGCTGAGTTCAGAGACTTCTATTCTATCTCTGCCCCCTAAGAATAGTACATTTCCTGGTACATTTTAAGAGATGAAGTAATGAATTATTGAACAAAGGAATGAACAAAGGAATAAGCTATATAAAATCTTTGCTGATTATTACTTCTATGACTATATGATTATAACAGCTTAGAATGCAAATGTGAGAGAGAAATGCTACCTAAAGACAAGCGAGTGTTAAATTTTAACACTTATTTTGGGAAGATCGTTGCTGCATCTAGATATGAGGGTAATATTTACATTTGTCTGTTTTGTTGATGAGAGTGCTACCAAAGTAATATACTTTGAGTTGTGTTGCCATTTTTCTGTGGTGAATCTGGATAGATGCACAAACTATAGGTGGGTGGGGGACGTTTTTAACTAAAGGGAAAGTTTCTCATTATTTGGAGTTATCTGATGACTTTATATCCAACAAATGGTATATTGTAAGTAAGTATTAAAACCTCAGGTTGGATTATAGTAACACATTATATTAAGTAATTCATTTACTCATAGGGATTAATTAGCATTTTCTTAGAAAACACATTGCGTTTATGTTGTTTTTCAAGGCTTTAGCACACAACCTTAAAATACTTGTGACTACAGACAGTTTTAATCATGAAGATATGATACATGTTTATTTTCTCTCTATAGACGAGATAAACTTTGGATTTGCATGGAGTTTTGTGGAGGAGGTTCTTTACAAGATATTTATCATGGTAAGACTAAACTTATATTTTTATAGGGATTAGGTAGAATTTCCTAAAACAGCTATTTATTAAAACGTTAATATTGTCTTAAGGAAAGAAAGATGTTTTATCATTATGTTTGGATATATAAAGGTATTTAAGATATATATGGAAGAAAGGAGCATTAGCTTTACAAGTTGGAGAATTATATTCAGTTGGACAGTTTGCAAGCTCTGAAGAAGGCATATTGTAGTTAGTTCAAAAACTTAAACTTAGACCTGTGGAAATGGGCCTTGATGGCTAATACTAAGCTAATAGAATATTCACTTGGTATATATGTGGTGATAATACAGAGATAATTGATTTTGCTCTCAGGTATTCAAGAAACATCAATTAAATGTTTATTCTCTAAGATAGTGCCAGATTCTGGGGAATTCAAAAATGATTAAAACATTTTCATTGGGATTCCATGCAATATATAAGAGAGACTTATAAAATAAAATAATCAGGCTTTACTGTCTTTTCTTTCCCTCCTTTGTCTGTTCTGTTTCTGTTAATAGATTATTGTCACAAACTGCAGAGTAAGCTTATTCTTTTGCTGGAGGTGTGGTTTTTCATTAATGTAAAATAAAATGATATCTATTTAATGATGGTAGTTTTCTCATAGTATTTGGGCTCATTTTCTAGTGTGGAGCCTCTTAAGTAATTTTAGGGATGGATTATAGATATAATATTTGTATTTTATTTTACTGTCCTTAATTCCATTGCCTTTTCCCTATGATTTCTTAAAATGTTTAATAAACTTTTTCTTTTTACAAAGATTTATTAATAGTTATCTATTGGTATATAACAAATGATCTCAAAATTTGGCAGCTTACAACATTTATTTTCTTTCAGTTTCTGAGGGTCAGGAATTTGAGAATGGCTTAGTTCGTGATTCTAACTTACAGTTTCTGATGAGGTTGCTGTCAAGCTATTGGCTGAGACTGCAGTAACGTGAAGGCTTGACTGGGGCTGGAGAATTCACTTTCGAGATGATTCACTTATGCGGTTATTGCTAGAGACTTCAGTTCCTTGATGGCTGTTGGCTGGAGGTCTCTGTCCTCACCATGTGGATCTTGTCATAGGACAGCTTGAGTGTCTTCACAGCCAGTGGTAGCTGGCTTTTTCCAGAGCAAGTGATCCTAGAGAGAGCAAGGAGGAAGCTATAAAGCCTTTTATGATGTAGTCTCAGAAGTTGCATATTGTTAGTTCTGCCATATTTTGTTCTTCAGAAGCAAGTCACTTAAGTCCAGTGCACATTCAAGAAGGGAATTAAGTTCCAGCTCTTGAAGGGAGAAATGTCAAAGAATTTGTGTACATATTTTCAGCTACCATAGTGAGGGGGGCACATTTTGAATTTACATTTTTTTCACAAGCTTCTTCTCCCCCTTGCCCCCCAACTTTTTCTTAGTTTTTTTTTAAGAACTAACATTTAAATTTATTGTTCCAACATAATAAATGGTTTTTTCTGTTTTCCATTGAGTTTTTTTGTTTAATATTGTCTTTTAACAACTTTTCACAGCCTGTTATTATGATAAATTTGTTTTCTCACTTATTTTATGATTTTGAAGCTTTTTTTTTTTTTTTAAGACAGGATCTCGCTCTGTTGCCCAGGCTAGAATGCAGTGGCATCATCATAGTTCACTGCAATCTCAAACTCCTGGGCTCAAGCCATCCTCCTGCCTCAGCCTCCCGATGAGCTGGGACTACAGGCGAGCGCCACTACACCCAGCTAAATTTTTTTATTTTTATGGAGACAGAGTCTCGCTGTGCTGCTCAGGCTGATCTCAAACTCCTAGCCTCAAGTCATCGTCCTCCCTTGGCCTCCCAAAGTGCTGAAATTACAGGCACGAGCCACTGTGCCTGGCCCATTCTGGAAATATTTATCGTGCAGCTTCCCCCTGTCAGGCAATATTCTAAACACTGGAGATACCACAATGAGCAAATTATACTTAACAAACCAAAATCCTGCCCTCGTGGAGCTTATATTGTAGTAGAACTGTCTAGGTTTATTAAGTGTGTTGCTTAGTAGAACTTGTGAAACTTTATCGTTTATTGGAAAATAGCATTGACTAATATTAATATTCATTCTCTTCTTTTATAGTAACTGGACCTCTGTCAGAACTGCAAATTGCATATGTTAGCAGAGAAACACTACAGGTAAATCAAATGCTAATTAAAAAGTAACATTCTTTTACCAGGCAATGTTTGCAGGAAAAAAAAAGTAACATTCTTTATTCAACTGTTTACTTGTTGTAAGAAAGTAGTGACTTGTTACATTAAGGATTAAATATTCTACTAATAGTTTGGTGAACTCTTGAAAAGAGTTTTTTAATTGTGTAACAAACTCAGATTATATTTACAAATAAACACAAGTCTAAAGTTTACAATATAACCTAAATCTCAAGCACTATAAATTTGTTATTATATTTTTTATGTTCCTCTTAATACCAAAGAAAGGCTTGAAAATTAAACACTATCATGGAAATTGAAACTTACTTTGATACTAATTGGATATACACTGTTTAAAAGTTATTTCAAACTTTGCATAATTTACTGAAAATTGTCTTAGAAAAATTAACTCATTTTCCTGATTCTGTTGTCTGTTAGGGTATCTCATTAAAATACGTTAATGATTACTACTAGATCGTCTGTAAGAAGTAAATAAAATGTAGAGATTAATACCCAGTTGATCAGTTCAAATTCTAAAGTGTGTTCTGTGATAAAATCTTGTTTATTTTTTCTATTTTTTTGAAACTCTAGGGATTATATTATCTTCACAGTAAAGGAAAAATGCACAGAGATATAAAGGTATATGTTATATTTTTAATCTAGTAACCCTATCTTCATTTTAAAATATTCTTATCAAATTGTTGAGCAAAATTGTTTTGATCAGTTGATTAATTTGTTATCTGAAATGTTATAATAAAAATGAGTGATACTTTGAAGAGTTTGATTTTAGTGAGATTCAGTTCACACTATAAAACTCACCCATTTAAAATGTATAATTTAGTGGATTAATGTTTTAATAATTCATTTTAGCTTCTTTGTAGTTATTTATAAAATGCTGATTTGGTCCATAGCTTTCTTCAAGTTACAATGTTTAGTAAGTTTCATGCTTTAACTATTCCAGTAAGTTTTGGTAATCTTAAGGAACTATCATTAATAACGTACCAAAATGGATAAATTAAACCTTGGTATTTCCTGATGGCCTTTTATTTATTTAGCTGGCAGAGGAGAGCAGGTGCCCTGGATATGCTGGGGTTAGCTTAGTGGTACAGCAGGTGCTGCAGCAGGACTCCTGAAGTTACTTCTAAAGATACTGTCATTTCCCTAATTTAGATATTTTTTCCTTTCATTTATTTTTCTTGTTCCTTCTTCCTTGATTATCCTTCCTCTTCTCTCTTCCCTCTTATTTTCTCTAACATAAAGTTTCTTAACCTTTTTAGGGGGTGGGGGTTGGGGCAAATCACGTTGCCCTTTGAGTCTCTGATGAAAACCATGGACTGTCTCCTCAGAAAATGCCCATATGCACATGCCCTCAGATTTTCCATGAAATTTCAGTGGACTTGCAGGTAACCTGTTGAGATCTCCTGCTTTAGGTATTTTTTCATAAGTCACTAAAAGACATAAAGAACTTTGGAGTTCAGAGGTAGAAGAGAGCATAAGAAGATGAATAACTTGAGAAAGGCTCTGTTTCATTGGCAGGTAGATGATCTGGAAGGATTGGTAGGTTTTTCTTAGAAATGGAAGCTGGAGTGCATTCCAAGCAGAGAGACCAATGTGAGCAAAAGAACAGAGGTTAGAAAGTGTGATGGCATTTTAGAGAACATAAAAACTGTATCATATTATTGAAGAGAAGAGAATGTATAAGAGTAAAAGGAGATAGGGTTGGCTGGGTAGTTTGGTGTTCCGTCATGCAAAGACTTGTGTGCTGGACTTCAGAATTTGGGCCTACTTGGGAAGATTCTGACCATCTGTATTTCTACCCTTATCTAAGTTACTATAAAATATCTCAACTAGACTTCTGTAATAGCCTTCTAACTGGTCTCACCGCTCCCATTCTTGAGTGGTTCTGTAGTAACTTTTCTACCCGGTAACCAGAGTGATCTTTTTCAGTCAGGTCTTGTCACTTTCCTGCTTATAAACCACCATTGGTTTCCCATCATAACTGAGCATAAAGTTGAGATGCTTTTACCATGGCCTATGAAGTTATGCCTTATCTGGCCCCTGCATTTCTCTGTGACCTCGCCTCACACTCCAGTCCTCTGTTTGACTTATTCTATTCCAGCCACACTAAACTTGCTGTTCTTGGAATAGAGCTCATTTTGGCCCCAGGTCTTTGTGTTTGCTGTTCCCTTTTCCTGGAATGGCCTTTTCCAGATTTTGTCATGGGTATACTCTTGCTTCATCTATATCTCTGCTTAAATATTACTACCTTAGGAGAAGCCTTCCGTCCCCTGCTTTATTTGTCTTCATAGTACTTACCTCTGCCTGACTTTGAATCACATGGTAGTTCATTCATTTGCAGGTAGAAAAATAAATAGATAGATAGAAAATTATAAATATATTTACTTTTAGATTTTCTTCCTTTTCTATTTGGATGTAAACTCCATGAGAGTTGAAATTTAGTCATTAAATAACTCCAGAGATTCAAAACATAGCCCCTGACTGCTCAAGGAAAGTGAGGTGGATGGAAGGAAGGAAGGACAGGTGGCCATGATATACAAGTAATGTTCTGTAAGCTATAACTTAGGAAAATTAATCTGGAGTTGGGGGAGGCCAACTGAAGACTGGCAGAAGTCTAGATTGCTAAGGGCCTAGACCAAGTTAAAATCCCTGCTCTAGTCTCTTCTCTGTTGTTTTTCTCCTTTCTGCTATTATTCCATAGAACTATAGCAATATCAATGGATGAGTGCCACTTAGCTTCACTGGTGACATTTGGAATTTGAGAACCTTCCTGTTTATTTATTTTTCTTCTTTTTTTTTCCTTCCTGTCTTCCGCTATTTCTTCCTTACGGTGGTTGGAGGTGGTAGGGTTCTCAGTATTTTTCTCCCAAACCTATACGTACATGATTGGTGGCACCTTGGACTAAAGAGGCTGCTTACTTTGGCTTTCTCATTTAAACGTGGAAAAGAATGGGGGGTGGGGGAGGACCTGTAATACCTTTGGGATACAGTATTTCTACCTCTTCCAAAAGCTTTGAGCTTATTGAAGTATTCATTATCTTCTTTCAGCTTAGGTCAACAAGCAAAAGTGGCTAAAGTAGGCCTGGTACACAGTGGTGCACACCTAGTCCCAGCTACTCGGGAGACTGAGGCAGGAGGATCACTTGAACCCAAGATTTCTTGGCCAGCCTAGACAATATAGAGCGAGACCCCCCCCATCTCTAAATAAAAGTTATAAAACTTTTTAAAAAGTGGCTAACATGCTATTAGGTCATGCAGACAGGTGACATTTTAATTCTGTGGGCCTGCGGCTAGTTGTTTATATACTGGATGGCCTTAAACTGTTGGCAGGGCACATTAGGATAGGCAGCCTCATGTACTAAGCAGCAAGATAAAGTCTCACACCAGCTGCACTGGTTCAGCTGATGGTGAGTTCCTAGAAAGGGAGATTTTCTTTTTTTTAAAAAAAAAAAAAAATAAGAAATAGTAATCAAGTTTAAAGTGTGATACAAGCAATTGAAAATGCTATTGTAATATTTTAGTATAGTGATGGTGTTTTATCAGTGAGGAAATAACACTTAGATGAAAACTAATATATCACTTTTATATTAACATTCATGTTATGTTAGTAGCAGCTTTCTATAAGGCAGAACATTTTATAAGGATAGTCAAATGGCCCAAAAAGTGGACAGTAAATTTTCCTATGAATATAATGATTTAACATTTTAATTGAACATACTTTACATTATTTCTAGGTCTAAAGCTATGGTTTTTTTCAGTATGTATATTTATTATATGTGCTGTCTGATAAAATGTCTGTTTCCTACTTTAACTAAAATGTTCTCACTTTGAAGGGCGCTAACATTCTATTAACGGATAATGGTCATGTGAAATTAGGTAAGTAAATTGGAATTTTGTCACATGCACAAATCTGTTCTAAAATATAGTAAGTTTATGTTTTCCTTCATAGGATCAACTTTTCCCTCCCCAGGACGGCATCTATGTATTTTTAGATGGAAATCTCATTGCAGAGCCGATGTTACCTCTCTGTATCCATTTCCTCATCTCTTAAGCAGGGATAAAGTCTGTCCTTCACATAAGACAGATTTATTATAAAGACACTGTGAAATAATATCCTTTGGGAATTCTTTCCCCTCTAAACCCAGGAATGTGACTTCTAGTAAGAAATCTGGACAAAAGTGTTTATAACCAAAAATAAGACAAACAAAAATTTAAAAATTAGTAACTCCAAGAATCCTACATTCTTTACGTAAGTTTTTAAAATAAAATATATTATTGCTTATATAAGAATGTAATTTAGATTCTGAATGTTGCTTTGTTCAAACAGTAACTTATATTACATTTTGTAACTTTTGGTTGTTAAAGTTACAATTAAAATAGAGTTCAAAACCTACAATGGCTTAATTTGAAAGCTTAAGACAGAACAGATGTTCAATATAGTAGTTTCATAAAGTCATATCTGTTAAGTATTAAATGAAATATTTAATAACAAATATGAAACAATTTTGAATTATAGAATAAATCAAAATTTAAAATATATGTTTATTTTATAAAAATATAAATGACATTATTTTGAACTACAGCCTATTGTAGAACTAATCAGATTTTAAAATATTTATCTAATAATTAACGTTTAACATAATAAAGTTTTCCTAAGTGACCTCTAAATATGAGAAAACAGAAAAGTCCTATTCTTTTCAGTTATCTAACTATTCCTTGCCCAGTGAACAATTCTATTAGCAATTTAATATTTTGTGGCAATGTTATATGCATTGCTCAAATACATACTGTTTATGTATGTATACATCTTTATGTATGTATACATACTATTTATGTATGTATACATACATGTATGTATGTATACTTCTCTTAGTTGAGAAGGATTTAGAAATCATCATTACTAAACTAGAAAATATTAGAACTCAACATACTTATCTTAAAGAATAGTAACAAATCATACATCAAAGTGAATTTCCTGATAGTAATTGATATTGGTACTAGAATATATTGCTAAGCTAAGATTTTGGGAATATTCTGCTTGGATGTCTTTTCAAGCTATATGGATTTATCAGTAGACTTACTGGTTTATTTGATGTCAGTCATCATGGGTATGCAGAGAGTGAATGGAATATAATACTACATAAAGGTCCTTTCCAGTGATACTCCTTGAATTTCAGGTCCTAGGAATTAGAAATCATAATATTAATAAATACAGCAGCTTAGATTCTCTCAGCTGTCTCTCGTTAAAATTATTTGATCTTGACCTTTGTTGTCATTTGATTTATGTGGGGATATATGGGGATCTGTTTGGTTATGATATACACTGACTGCTTTTGTGATGTTTTAGTGCTAGTCCATTTAATATTGAAAGTTTCTTTTCATGTTGCCTTAACAATTTTATTTTCTCTTAGTTTTCTTTTCTAAATGTTTCTCATTTTTTAATAGCTGATTTTGGAGTATCTGCACAGATAACAGCTACAATTGCCAAACGGAAGTCTTTCATTGGCACACCATATTGGTAATTGTATTTTAATTGATATTTAGGTCTTTGTTCTATTATTATTGGATACAGCATTTCTAAAAAATATAGACTGGTCAAAATTTTTAGGATTAAGACATTAAGAAAAAGGTCATCAGTAGTAAAGTAACTTAGCCATGTATGCTTGTAGATGGATTACATGGCCAAAAAATATTCTACCATGTTATTTTTCATTAACCTGAAAATGCTTTAAAAATTGATATGGCTTTCAGGAACCTTGATACAGTTCTAGCTTTGCTGGAGAAACCCGATCCTTGCTCCTACACATAACACATGTATTTTCACAGGTGTTTTTGTATCTTTCTCTGCTCCCATTTCTAGTCCATATTCTAATTAGTTTTTCAACGTTACATTGTTCACAGTACCCCTTTACTCAGATCAAATGTTTTGGTTGTCTACAAGATCAAATGCAGATTTCTTGACATGTGGAATCTTCCATGGTCTGGCTTCTATCTACTTTATTAACCTTAATTCCTATTCATCTCCTCCACAGACTTTCTTTTTTAGTCTCATTTGTCTGCTGGGTATTCTTTGCCCTGTAAAAACTATCCTACTCCTTCATTTATTCTCTCAATAGTTTTCGGCTATAAAACTATGTGCAGATGTGATTTAAGTGCTATCATTATAGTGGTGGATGGGTATAGAGCCTTTTCTGGTCACACCAGTACTTTCTTTCAAGTGAGAGCGCTCTGGGAGTCCTGCTGTCCTTCCTTCAGCTGATGTGCTGCCAGTGCCCTGATGCCCTGCTCGTCTGACTCATCAGCAGGGGTGTGGCACTAATTGTTACCATTTAATGTTTTTGTACACAGGATATGATATATACCATTTTTATGTAGATTTGTCTTTTATCAAAAATATATTTAAAAAGTAAAATAGTGCTAAAAAGGCTTATAAGAAAAACTCTACTAGTATCTTCTGCTGTCTCTAGGATTATCCATCATTTATACAGTTTGTGTTATGATAGGTGAAGATGGCTGTCTTCATCTTCCAGTCATCTTATCCTTCCAGTGACTTGCTGAGTCAGTTAATGTAATATTATTATACTTGAAAAACGTTTTCTGGATTTTAATAATTTTCTTTTTAGTTTTCTTAGTTTGGGGATTTTTTTTTTTAATTCCTGATTAAGACCTCCGATACCTTCCCACATTTTACAGTTTTGTAAATAATTTTCCAGACCATAAAGTCTGTCAGATTGTCTGTCAGTCTTGATTTTTGTCTGTCTGGTTGGTTGGTTGGTTGGTTTTGCTCTTGTTTTTTTCCTGGAATCCTCTTCCCTCCTAGTCCAGCCTGAGCTATTTATTCTCTAGCTCTTTTGTATAGCTCTGCCCTGGAAGTTTTTTTTTTTTTTTGAGACAGAGTCTCACTCTGTTGCCCAGGCTAGAGTGACGTGGCATCAGCCTAGCTCACAGCAACCTCAAACTCCTGGGCTCAAGCAATCCTTCTGCCTCAGCCTCCCAAGTAGCTGGGACTACAGG
>CAUYRT010105806.1:0-13519 GCA_963574885.1 Lepilemur ruficaudatus | reverse complement strand
CTGCCTCAGCCTCCTGAGTAGCTGGGACTACAGGCATATGCCACCATGCCCGGCTAATTTTTTCTATATATTTTTAGTTGGCCAATTAATTTCTTTCTATTTTTAGTAGAGACGGGGTCTCGCTCTTGCTCAGGCTGGTTTTGAACTCCTGACCTTGAGTGATCCACCCGCCTCGGCCTCCCAGAGTGCTAGGATTACAGGCATGAGCCACCACGCCCGGCCAGATCTTAGGGGTCCTAATTCTGCTCTTTGTTGTTTTCTTTCATCTGTCACTCATGGTAAATTATTTCCACTAGTGTTTTTATTTTTTAGCTCACATCCAGTGGATCTTTCTCTGTGGGAATCCCAAGTCCGTGGTTGAGGCTGTATCCTTTCAGGAGACCATTTATGCCCCAGGGTTATCATCAGCCTAACATCACTTTTTAATGTTAGTTCTTACCAGGCAAGTAGTGAAACTCAAACCTTGTACCCATTGACCACAAACTATCAGGGAAGGTCCCTGTTCCAGTTATCCCAAGATACAGGACAAGGCAGGTTTTCTCAACAACTTCTTGTGCTGGCAGATTAATTTTTTCTAATTCACTCTTCTGCTGAAGATATAAGTCCCTCCAGAGATCTTTATACCAGCTTTCGACCTTATATTGGTCCAAGATTTTATTATTTTAATTAAAATTTAGATCCTTTGTTTACTGCCTCTTCTCTCCCAGGGCAGCCAAAATGAGCACCATCTTACCAGTCTGATTTTCACTGTTCACCATTCTCTGTCTTGCTTCTGTACATATTTAAAAGAAAGCTGGTTATATTTTCTCCAGCATTTCTACAGGGAAATTTTCTTTCCCCTATGTGTCTAGGAGAGAATTTTCAGGTTCTAATTGACTACACATCTAAAAACAGAAATCTGAGCAAGTTATTGAGTCTTTCTAAACCTAGTTTCTCATCTGTAAAATAGGGTATAAGATTGTTCAGAGTACTAAAAATTAAAACATATATTAAGCACCTAGCCCTTTGGCACACTGAGAGTACTTAAATGGTAACAATAAAATTACTCTTATCGGCAAACCTTAAATTTTACAATCAGCTATTGAAATAAACAAATTCAACCTGACAGAGTGGGTTTTCATTGTGCTTTGGCTTAAGTAACCTTGAATATTCATTAATCTGCCAAGTAATTATGGATCACTGCTTATAACCCATACCAATAATGAAGGTATGCTACTGAAATGATCCAAATCAATTAATTAGAGCACATTTATTAAGGTTCGATTTACCAATTTTATTTACTTTGCGGTTTTGAATAAAATTAGAATATTTAGGAAAAACTCCCTAAATTGGTAATTCAGCAGGTATTCTCTTCTAAGTTCAAATTAACTGATACCTATTTTGGGCTATAAACACCCAGAAGGCAATAGCTATTTGTTTGGAAAAATACCCATAGCAGTACCACGTATACATGAGTGTCTATTAGGTAAAGAGGATTTCCTAAGCATGATATTTTAGTAAAGTAACAAACACAGCCAAGAAGATTTCAAATACCTAATGGCTGTTTGAACTGGGGTAAATCACTTAGTGACTATGAACCTGTTTATTTCCCCATCTCTAAAGAAATCTGCCCTTCCTACTTTATTGAGTACTCCTGAGGAACAAATGAGGCAGGGAGCCAGTGGTATATGAAAGTCTTTTGCATAGTATAATGTATTAAAATTCCATAAAGCATTGTTAAAGTATGTTAAAAGTATAACAATATCCCAGTCTGTTTGTGGGCATTATTTTCATACATAGAAATACAAAGAGCTAAATTTCTCCTTGTCTTCTGGCTGTTTGAACTACTACAGCCACTCTCAAGCAGGGACCTATAAGAGACAGACGTCTAAATTTAAGCTTCATTCTACCCAAGCCAGATAAAATAGCTTATTGTGCTTTAGGGTCATTATGTGATCTATTTGGTCATCTGCGTACCCTCAGAATGTAGCAAAGGGTAAGTCCACAAGGGTGCAGAAAAAGCTTAGATGGAAAAAATATATGCTGTAGTTTTTGCATTGTGTTTTTCCGTATGAATGAGTAACAGTGTTACACAAAGAACTCCTACAAAGAAAGAGCTGAGGTAATCGCCTCATGACATTAGTAATGATTTCAGCACATAAAGAGAACTGGATGGCAGTAATTCAAGCAGTCTAAAAGACTCTGAAAAGGCCACAGGCACTAAAAGAACCATAGACTGCTGATTGCTACCAGTTTAGAGAACTTAAATTTTCCAATCCACAAGATACAAATTAGTGTACATACCAATAAGCAAATTTTAAGTTGATTGATATCTTATTATTTAAGAGTGATTTATGAACAAAAGGCAAATTATTTCCCATGCCAATTATTTACCATATTTTCCAGACTATATGATACTATAAATAAAGCCAAGATTTATGGCATATTTTACTCCTTAATTTCTTTCTACTAAATCCCTCCAAAAGTAGCTTTAAGTTTTCATCAATTCAGTAATTCAAACAGTTATGTGTTGAGTGTCTCCCAAAGAAGCTGACTGGCTAGTACACTCTAGAAGTTATCTCAGAAACTATATGCACACAGGACCGCACAGGCAGCATAGGGGCCTTCACCTGAAATGTGCTTCGTGATATGTGGCATGACATCTCAGATAGCACACAAACAAAGACACAATTAAAATATTGTGAAATATTAGCTTAATTTTTCCATGCAAGAGTGGCACACCTTTTTAACATCCCTTTTATAGTTGGTCAGAAGCTGATTTTTCAAAAACAGCCTATAACAAGCAATAATTCGTGTCAATTCTCTTCTTCCCCATCCCTTGAATGCAGCCTCAATATTCTAACCCTCAGTGTTTCAGGGGCTGTCAGAGTAGATATGCAAGATAAAACCTATTTGGCATCTCTGGGTTAGGCTGTAACAGGTTCTGGGAGATACTGACTAGGATTAAACTGCAATAAGAATAGGAAACAGTCAAGTCTCTAAACCGGTAGCTCTTAGAAGCCTGGAGAGAATGGAATCTGAATCATAATGTGGGAACAGCAAATTCCAACCCCCCAAATGAAAGGTGCTAACGGAAGCTTTAGGATATAGTTCTTCCCACATTCCCTCACTAGAGTGAAGTACTTGTCCTAGGTGTGTGTATAAGCGCTGAATGAGGCATCAAGATCTATTCCATGTGGAAGCTGTGTGAGAAATCACCATGTAGGGTGCACTCAATGTTTCCCCTTGTTGAGAGAGAATTCCTCTTCTATTTTGACAGCACAGATGTCCCTAACAGCTCATGAAGGCTTCTCAGAAACTAGTCAGAGATCCCCAGGAGATAAATGGATAGGGAACCTTTTTATTACTCTACTCTGCTGAATACAGGTCTTAGGAGAAAGGATCCAATCTTTGTACCCATGAAATTATTAAAACACATAAAGCGATCAAGAACATTTTGTCACATCTTCAAGGCTGCAGACAGAAGAGAACATTAGCGTTTAGAAATACAGAGGCCTATATAGTGGATTCCAAAGGACCATAGTCTCATTCAGCAATGAACAGCGACAATTTGTTTCTAGAGTTGGTAAATTCCCCTCAGGCAGTGACTTTTGGTAAAAGGGATAAAAAAAGGTTTCCACTTCTCAGCATTCTCAAGATCCTTTGCTGCACTCACATTTAACCTGAAGCCATGAGAGCAGCCTATTTACTGTCAAACTACATTCCTTTGATACAGCGTTGGAGAGGTTTGTTTCTAGGAGCTACATGTCACATTGCTCTCTACCCTTTGCCATTTACTGCAATTGAACCCTCTGCCACACTGCAGTGGACTCTGCCAACAAGGAATAGCTACTAAACTGAGAGCCCCCTTTGTCCATGAGGACCCAACTTGCGCTGTACTGACGCGGAAGGGAAACCATCCAAGATTTTGAATGAGTAGGTTTGAAGTATGTACCATTATAGACACAAAATGTTTTATTATGACGGTCTGCTAGAGGTATCCTGTGTTACATTTTGAGAAACACTTGAAGCCACAGAGCTATTTCTCTTTCAAACATATTGACACCACAGATGTGAAGAAAAAAAGCACACACAGTTTATGAGCCCACAGCATACCCAAATGCTCTAAGAAACTAGCCAAAACCTAGGAGAAAACTAATCACATGAACATGGATCAGTGAACAGGATCAGTACAAATAGCTCAACAACTTGACAGCTGTCAATAAAAGTCAACCACAACAATTCAACCTTCCTAGGAATCGCCCCAAAGACGTGGTAAGCAGACCATGTCTTTTGTCTGTTAGACCAAAACAGTATGGGGAAATTTTTTGCCAATGATTTTATTACCAGTATCATGACAGTAGACCCTATATTGAGGCTCTGAAATAGATTTACTATGTTTGGTCTCAGAGGCCTATATCAAGATCTTGTCTGGAACTTGATCTAAAAAAAAGTTTTTTAAGGTTTTTAAAAACTTCAGGAAATATTCTGAACAGACAACTTAAGGTTGTTTGCAGTTATTCCTAGAATATGAAGTAAAATTTACGTTAGCAGGAGTAAGGATTCCAAGGCTAGTGAACAGGGATGGGATGAAGATACCTAGCTCCCACTGATCTTATGACTCTATTATAAAAAGTAGATTCTTAAAAATATATAAATGTATACAAAATATATTAACACACATTAACACACTTACATATATTTTCGTATCTATTACAGCTTTGTATGACTGCTCTCCCATAATCTTTCATGACAAAATTTTGTCCTAAGTCCAACTATTCCTATGCCTGCTGCAAAGATGAAGAATCCAGTTTAGGAGTATAAATGAGTTAAACGCATGTACAGGTTATAATTTGGGTGACAATGAAAATAGCTACTTAAGCACAGCAGGATTTTGGCCTAAGCTTTGGCTGGTATTTATTTATAACTACATGAGTTTGAGGGTTACACCAAGGATATGCTAGAAATTCAGCATTTTTAAAAAAATAATAATTTTACTCTCAAGGCTCCTTTTTGTGTGTTGTTTACAAGATGACAGGGAAGAGAGTTCTGGCTCTTACCTCAGAATAAGAAAGCAGAACTTATTTCAGGAACATCAAGGTAGTAACTGTCAGAGAGAAAAAGTTCTGATAAACCTACCAGGAGGCGTGCAGGCATCTGCGGGAGACTGGACAAACGTGGATCGTCTTTTGGTTGGCATGGGCAAAGCCATCTTCTGTTCTTTATGCTTTGCCAGTGCAGCCTGAACTGCTTCCGTGTGGATATCTGAAAAATTAAACATTTGCATTTATTAGCTCCTGGCTCTTGAAGTGTTTGCCACTGTGGACTAAACTATCACAGTCTCAATTGTTAAAAAAGGTAACAGGGGTATTTAGATGATTTTTATTTATCATTTGATTTAGACCAATTAAAAACAAAAATAAAAAAAACAGAAACAACAGAATTCAAGGACAATTTTACAGAGGAGGAAAATAAAGACCAGAATGACTACGTGACTGCTTAAAATACCAGACAAAGAGTTGACAGAGATGTGGGGGTAGGGAGAGAATTCAGAGTCTAACATGCATCTGTGCCAGGCAGGGACTTCTGCCTCTAAATGGAATGAGTGCTGTGCAGGTGCCTGGAGAACACTCATTATTTTTCAAGAAAAGAAGCTTAGGATTTGCTTAACTGTCTGAAAGAAAACTTGGTTGAGACCCCTCAGTTCTATGCCACAGGAACAGAAGGACTGATTTTGATCTAGAAAAACACAAGGGCAGATGTTACTTGTTTGCTACTTCAGGCACAAATGAATTCAGCTCTCTACTTGAACGTCTAATAGGAATCGCAAAATCAACATATCCAAAGAGAACTCTTGATTCTCCACCACCTCCCCAAAACACACTCTATATTTCTACACAATAGGATCACACTGTACACAGTATTTTGTATTCTGCTTTTTAAAAAAAACTCTTACAAAATCCTTCTCAGGTAAATAACCACTGAGGTAGCTTCCTAGTTCACAAAAAATAATTTCCTCTTGTCCAGGAACAGGCTCAATCCACATGTGTCCTTCCATGCCTCTCTGTTATATAAATGTACCCTTAGAAGATCTAGACTAATCAGATCCCTGTTTTGAAATTTAAACTCTGAATCAAGGAACTGCAGGTCCTAGAGTGGAATCATTTTAATAACAGTGCCCTAGAAAGAAACATGATCTTTGAACTTCAAAGTTGAGATCCTCAGAGTTATTTCTCCAATTCTAGGGATTTCTCATCTACTCCTTTTGCTTCTATGACCTACTGCAGCAGCTACTCAAGGTAGCCTAAGTGGGCCTCTGTTTCTGGCAAAAAACACACACACACACAAAAACCCTATAAAACTTCACTAATAGAACTAGAAACATCTTATTCTGTAAATATAGACCTACAACATAATTTTAAAGGGCTGCATAGTATTTCACTGTATAAATGTGCCCTGATTTATTTAAGCAGCCCCTCATTATCAGAGATTAGCTTGTTTCCAATTTTCATAGCAACTATTCACAGCAAGAATAATTCAGTATTTTTACCTTAACACATCTAATTATTTCCTCAACATTAATTCCAACAATTGCTGAGATCAAAGTATACATACTTCTTTTCCCAGAAATACTTTTCGATGTGTATTTCCTAAGAACAAGTCTTCTCCTATATGATCTCACTCCATTTATCAAAATCCAGAAATTCAACACTGACACAAACTATTATCTAACTCACAATCCATATTCCAATTTAGCCAGTTGTCCCAATAACGTCCTTTGCAGTTTCTTTCCCCCTTTTTTCCTGATCCAGGATCTAATGCAGATATCAAATCATTATGTTTAGTTGTTCTGCCTCTTTGTTCTCCTATAATTTGGAACAGTTTCCCAGCCTTCCTTTGTCCTTTATTATTCTGACATTTTTGTACAGACTAGTTATTTTGTAAAATCTCCTTTAATTTTGGCTTATGTGATATTTCCTCAATCATTTCAGATTATGCATTTTAGCAGGAATACCATACAAGTAATATGTCCTTCTCAAAACAGGATGTCAGGATGCATCTGCCCCATTACTGGTGATATAACTTTGATGATGTTATGAGACTATGTTAACATTATATACATCATTAACTTTCACACACTAGTTTTAGCATCCATTGATGGTTCTTGGCTAAAGCAGTTATTATTATAACAGTTACAATACGGTGATTTCATAACTCCATCACTTTTTCCATATTTATTAGTTGGTATTTATTATAAGAAAAAGCTGGCTGGGCACAGTGGCTCATGCCGATAATCCTAGCATTCTGGGAGGCCAAGATAGGAGGATTGCTTGAGCTCAGGAGTTTAAGACCAGCCTGAGCAAGAGTGAGACCTGTCTCTTCTAAAAATAGAAAAATTAGGCCAGGTGTGGTGGCTCACACCTATAATCCTAACACTCTGGGAGGCTGAGGCGAGCGGATCGTTTGAGCTCAGGAGTTGGAGACCAGCCTGAGCAAAAGCAAGACCCTGTATCTACTAAAACAAAAAAAGAAAGAAAGAAAGAAATTCGCTGGACAACTAAAAGTGTATATATATATATACACATACATATACACACATACACACATAAAATTAGCTGGGCATGGTGGCACATGCCTATAGTCCCAGCAACTTGGGAGGCTGAGGCAGTACGATTGCTTGAGCCCAGGAGTTTGAGGTTGCTGTGAGCTAGGCTGACGCCACGGCACTCACTCTAGCCCGGGCAACAGAGTGAGACTCTGTCTCAAAAAAAAAAGAAAAAGAAAAAGAAAATGGAAAAATAAGCTGGGCATTGTGGTGCATGCCTATAGTCCCAGCTACTTTGGAGGCCAAGGCAGGAGGATCGCTTGAGCCCAGGAGTTTGAGGTTGCTGTGAGCTAGGCTGATGCCACGGCACTCACTCTAGCCCCAGCAACAAAGCGAGACTCTGTCTCAAAAAAAAAAAAAGATACACAAACAGATAGGATTGATCCCTCAACTGCAGGGTCATGGTAACTGATAATACATAGGCACTTCCATGTAAATTAGGAAAAAGAACTGCCCTTTTTGAGTGAACACAGACTATTCATGAACAGGACTGTATTTCTAGTGTATCCTGATCAATCTGAGCCAGTTGAAGTCATGCCACTCTGCTTGCCAGAGTTCTTGGTTCACTGATCGGCTCAGAGCCCAGCCCAAGCCAATCAGCATCTGACTATCCCCTGTTGATAGCCAGTGATTCAGTGGTGGGCATATGTCTGACATTAGCCTGAGAGGAATGAAATTCAGGACTTTTGATCAATTCAAGAAGAAGTTCTTTCTTCTCTCCCTGAAATGAATGAGGAAGCATCCGGTCCAGGGAGGTTCTAGCATTTACCACAAGGGATGGCAGCCTAAGAATGAGCCTGGTGTCTAGAGGAGTGAAAAATAGAGAAAACCATCCACAACTCTTATGAGTGTCCAAGTCAAATTAGAACTGAAGTCTTTCCTGTCTTTGTATTTTTCAATCACATTAGTCAATAAATTTCCTTTAGGAAAATTTAAGAGCCAGGCATTTAAAGAATTTCACATACAAAGGAATATTTTTATCTCTCCAGGTAGGAAACTCTAAAAACATTAAATTTAGTATCATAAAATATGGTTGAATCAATTGAGAAAGCAATTAGTTTGCATACATGTTAGACATGGAATTAAAATTCCTTTTGATCTGAGTAGGGATGACAAATTTAAATTCAAATAAAATTTTCAATGAGCATTTAAAGCTGAAAGTAAAATTTTTTTTCTAGATATCATAAACATTTTTTTTACAATAGCTCACTAAACAGATTCCAAATACTTTGTGCTATGATGATACCTTAAAAAAAAGGACCAAAACAACTATTGAAAAGCATACTTTAAAAATCTATCATATATAGTGTTTAATAGGTAGAGAGTTTCAGTTTTACAAGATTAAAAAGAAATCTGGAGATGGATGGTGGTGATGGTTGTACAACATTATGAATATATTTAAATACCACCGAATTGTACACTTAAAAAGGGTTAAAGTGGTAAATTTTATGTTATATGTATTTACCATAAAAAATGGGGGAAATCTGTTAAATGAAAATTCTTGGTGAAAAAAGTTATTTCTAAATTTCTGAGGGGCTTTATTCCAGCTGCTTGGCCCTCATTTCTGTCAGTCAGATATTTCAATGGAAGTTTAAAAGTGAAATTAAAAGGCAGTCTGGTTCTTCTTAGGATAGAGCCCTCCTAGGTGAAATCTTTCAGGAAACTCTCTCTTCCTTTTTGAAACCATTAAGTGAGTATACCTGACTTGTTCAAGTGTTTTGACTCAGCAGGAAGGGAGACTTCATATCGCCACTGACTGTTAGTTATGGCAGAACAGCCTGGGCACTAAACTGAGACAAGTGTCCATTGAGAGGCCGTCGTAGCATGTGACTGCCACGTGGGGACCAGGCAGTCCAACAGACAGCCACGGTTGATCAGGTAGAGATCTGGGAGATAGGGCCAGGAAGGCTATTGACCTTGCAGGCAAGGGTGGGGTCCTTTCGTGGTCCCCTAAGGGGCCAGGTAGCTCTGAAAGCAGGTTAAGAACACAGCATCGGACTCAGAGAAACTAGTGGCAGCTGTCGAGGAGAACATTTTAGGGGTAAAGACAGTCAACTCTACTTGTTATAAATAACTGGAGAGTAGAGCAAAGAGAGATATCCCAAATGGCCCTATAACCAATTGGTAGAGACCAGCTTGAAAGTCAAGAGAACTCTGAAGGCTGGACCATTGAGACAAAAGAATGCAGGGACCATGGGCCACAGGGTTTAGGGCAAAGACATTGAAGAATGACCACAACCACATTATTCTCTGCCGTGATTAGCTATACATGTGCCCAGGGTCACTAAAGAAAGCATGCATATAATTTGCCTAGAATGCCATTTTAATTTTTTTCAATTAAGTACTCTTTTTATTTTAAAAAAAAACATATTAAAAGTATTAGAAACTGCAGTGGCATCTCTGCCATTTCTCAGGTTTCCCTGAGTGGAAAGTGTGGATATAATTCTAGGTTTTCTATTCTATTCCACTACTGTTATATTCATCTGATTCTCTGTTATGACTATTATCTTATTACTGCCCCTTTAGAGTGAGTCCTGTGCCCTGGTAAGACAACCTTGTTCTCGACACCAACGTCCTACACCATCTCAATTGCCTTTCTCTGTGTACTTGAATACTTACAAATCTTGATCTCATTGTTGGTTTCCTACCTCCAAAGCAGCTTCAGACATCATCAACAGCAGCTTTGGAAGCTGCTTAAAAATGAACAAGAAGGAATGTACACCTTCTGGAAAAGCATGCAGAGACAGAGGGAGAGTGAGGGAGAGAGAGAGAGAAATTGAAAAACAAACTGTATAAAGCAAGTACTTTCAAAAATGATTTAAATCCGGTCAAAGCAGACAAGTGAGAGGTAGTTTGAAGTCCTAACCTTCAGTATCTTACTCAAATTGATCTTATTTGGAAGAGAGCCATTACAAATATAATCCGTTTCCATACGGTAGTAGGGTAGGCCCTTAATCTAATATGACCATTGTCCTTGTACGCATAGAAGACAGGCACCTGTGGGCAGAACATCATGTGACTGTGGAGGACGAGATCAAAGTGCTGTAGCTTCAAGTCAAGGAGTGCCAAGTGTTGCGAGCAAACTACCAGACGCTAGACAGAAGCAAGGCAGGGTTCTTCCCTACAAGTTTGAGGGAGAGCATGGTCCTGCTGACTTCTGGATTTTGGACTTTCAGACTCCAGGACTGAGATAATAAATTGCTGTTGTTTTAAGCCACCTACTTTGTGGTACTTTGTTATACAACCCTAGAAAATTAATTTAAAAAAATGCCCTGTTCTATTTCATCACCACTAATTGTGAGATGGCCTGTTATTTTACATGCCTTTAAGAGAGAGAGAGAAAAGTTGCCAGTTCAATTTTGACATTTTGTCAATTGAAAGATTCAAAGCGATTTAGAAATATTGAAAAAAAAATCTTAGAACCTATAAAATATGATACATGGCTTCTGTTAGCTCACTTTGATACTAATGTTTGGATGAGTTTTAATTTGAATGAATCATCTAAGGTAACAGGTACCTTGAAAGTACTCCCCAGTTGGTACCTAAACAGGTATCAACTCAAACGGGAAGTTGTCAGATAAGTAAGGCATATGAAATGATTCCAAACAGGCAGAACCCTTTTTAGGGTAATCATGAGACATATTTTTCGCTTGATTATCACATGATATTAATCCTTACCTCTGGGTAATATCAGAAAAAATCAAACCTAGGAAAAAATGAAAATTGGATGAGTTTTTTCCTATCCCTGCCTTCTAAGTTATTTTCATGTAACTGGTTACCACCATCATAACCACTGCTTTCATTCTATTATATAGCCTATGAGAATCAATGGCAATTTAGGCCAGTGGTTCTTGACCTGACTGCACATCAGAATTACCTGAGAAACTTTTGGAAAAAATCTATTACTAAATACAAAAGCTTAATAACACACTCTGCTGGCAAGATTATGGAGAAAGACTCTCCAATACATTGCCAGCTGGAATGCAAAAAATCATACAACCCCTATTGAGGAGAATTTCATAACATCTATCAAAATGCCTTTTGACCCAGAAATTTCACTTTTAGGAATTTACTCCAAGGGATACACTGCTATAAGTACAAAAAGAAACTTAGGTTAAAAGATTATTCACTATGGCATTATCTGTCATAGCAAAATATTGTAAATCACTCAGGTCATCCATAGGAAGCTAATTGAACAAGTTCTACTATATCTAAGAATGGAGTACTATATCTAAGAATTTATAGCTTTACAGTAAAGCTATAAAAAAAGTGAGTATGACTTCTGAGAATAGATATGGAGTGAAAAAAGTAAGTTACAAAAGAGTATGCTACCATTTGTATATCTCTATACTCACATAGAATTAATATATAATTATTTTGGTAAAAATATAGGAAGAATAAAGCAGAAGTAAACATAAATTGCTTCCCCTATTTGGGGAAGTAAGGAACTGGAAGGTATATAAGCTTCTCTGAATTTAATCTTTTTAGTAGTTTTGAGGGGTTTTGAGTCATATAAATATTTCACATATTCAAAAATAAAATGATATCAACAAGGATGAAAACAAATACTAACATTTAATTCAAACAGAAACCAATCCAAATATTTATCAAAATGATAACACAATTATACAGGAAAAAAAGAATTATTCAAATAATAATACTTAAACACATTTCTCTTAATGTATGCCCCTTAATGAGGTATTTTCTCAGGACAAAAAGAACAACAGGAATATTGTGAACATTGCTTAGTAGATTTTTTGATTATTATAACTATTTTTGTGAATTGTAAGAGAGTAAATGAGTAAATACATTGATGTTGTTGGGATCCAGGGTTCACATTGTGGGAGAAGCAATGGATAGATATGGAATGGGGAAGATAAAAAGAAACCCTAAGGTGCTGGATTTGAAATGGAGTCCTTGGCACAAATTCATGATTTCAAAAATATATACATTTTTAGCTCTATCCCCTGAAGAGGCCCAGAAGCAATGTCACCTAGAGGCAATGAACATACTGGTACCAAGATGTTGATTCCGAAATACTATTCACCACTGGAAGGAAACAGTGTCCCCTGGAGAAATGGCTGATTCCAGGTCAGAGACAGGTAATGTACAAGGTAAGCATAGAATATTCTGTGTCAGAAAGCAAAGAAAGTGCCCAAAGAGTATAAATACAAATCAAAAGAACAAAGCAGCAAGAACAAAAGGCCAAATATGAAACAATCTGGGAATTTAAAAACTGGAACATATTGGATTGTAACACATCGAATTAAAAAAAAAAAATCCATGAGTCCATAGTGACAGTGGAGTAGGGGGTCTTTTATTTACAGAAGAATGCCAGAACAGAACCACTGATCTTTGGAATAAGACTGAGAATCCAGAGATGAAACCATCTGTATACGGTAACCTAATCTTTGATAAACCAGACAGAAATATACATTGGGGAAAAGAATCTTTTCAATAAATGGTGCTGGGAAAACTGGATAGCTTCATGCAGAAAAATGAAACTGGATCCCTACCTCTCACCTCTCACAAAAGTACACTCAAGATGGTTAACAGACCTAAACCTAAGGCAGAAAACCTTAAGAATCCTAGAAGAGGATGTGGGGAAGACCCTTTCAGATAGGCAAAGAATTTTTGAAGAAGACCCCCAAAGCAATAATGCAGCAACAAAAATAAACAAGTGGGATCTGATCAAATTATAAAGCTTCTGCACAGCCAAAGAAACTATCACTAGAGCAAATAGACAACCTACTGAATGGGAGAAAATATTTGCTCTCTACACTTCCAATAAAGGACTGATAACAACAATCTGTATGGAACTTAAGAAAATTAACAAGAAGAAAATCAAACAACCCCATCAAAAATTGAGCAAAGGACATGAACTGAAACTTTTCAAAGGAAGACAGAATAATGGCCAGCAAACCTATAAAAAAG
>CAUYRT010105804.1:0-10194 GCA_963574885.1 Lepilemur ruficaudatus | reverse complement strand
ACCAAGTGGGCTTTATTTCAGGGATGCAAGGCTGGTTCAACATTCGCAAATCTATAAATGCAATTCACCTCATAAATAAAAGCAAGAACAAAGACAATATGATTCTCTCGATAGATGCAGAAAAAGCATTTGACAAAGTCCAACACGCCTTTAAGATAAAGACTCTAAACAAAATAGGTATAGGTGGCTCATTCCTTAAAATTATCAAATCCATTTATGACAAACCTATGGCCAACATAATACTAAATGGGGAAAAACTGAAATGATTCCCACTTCGAACTGGAACTAGACAAGGATGCCCACTTTCTCCTCTTCTATTCAACATAGTGCTTGAAGTCCTAGCAATAGCAATTAGGCAAGACGGTGGTATTAAGGGTATCCAAGTAGGTGCAGATGAGATCAAACTCTCTCTCTCTTCGCTGATGATATGATATTATATCTAAAAAAAAAGAATTCTTTATTCCATTGTGAACATATACCAGATTTTAACAATCCACTCATGAATTGATGGGCACTTGGGTTGTTGCCATGACCTAGCAATAGTGATAACACTATGGTGCTCAAAGGGTGGGAGCAAACACTAGGGAATTGGGGAGTGGGGGGTAAACCCACATCTGAGCGATGTTGGGGGGCACTGTGGAGGGGTGAGATATGCTTGAAAAGTAGTTGGGGAGCGGAATTAGGGGTCTCAATAGGGGAAAGGAATTCATCAAAAACTGATTCATGTGATTAACTGTACACCTCAGTAAATTCACTGAAAATCATTTAATTGTACACTTAAAATGGAGTGTTGGTTGTACATAGATACAGTCGGAGCACTATGTATGTACTCTCTGGACTACTTTGACAGAATAGGTTTTTGAATGTAACAAGATAAGTCCACTTGAGAGGTAATATATTTTGGGAAATCAGCTCACTACAAATTGTGACCGTAAACATTGTACTGTAAATGTTTTGTAGTTTTCCCCCAATAAAATTTTTGGAAGGAAAAAAAAAAAGGCAAGGAAAGGATTAAAAAAAAAAAGAATTTTTTAAGAGTGGGTTAATACTAGGCCTAGGAAGGAAATCAACATGTTTAACCTGGAGCACCTTGTAGTGCCAGAGAGTAAGAAAATGCTAAACAACAATACAACTAACCAACCACCTAAACTAACGAGACCAAATACACACAATGGTGTGCGTATTTCAGAATGGTACAGGAGCCAGCTGAAAGACCTTACAAAGGCCAGTAATGGAATAACTTGACCAATAAAATAAACCAGTGCAAAACAGATATCCATGATTACATGTAACATGGCATATGATATAAAAATTGGATAAATTTATAATAACTGGTAGAGAGTAGATAAATTGCCTTTGGTAAAGACATACAAATATTTGTAGAAGATGTGCCCATAAAGAGATGGAACATAATTTCCCACTTCTTAAGTATGTGTAAAACATAGCAACTGTTTTTGAAAAAGTACATAGAAAGGGAGACAGTGGAAAAAAGATTAATTTACAGTGGAGAAACTTGACCTCAACTACTTTGTCCAGGCAATCAAATTAGCATCAACAGTGATAAAACGTGATGGTAGTATATATCCTTGGTATAATGTCATGAGAATAGCACTTACCCTCTGTAGCCTGTGTCCCCAAAACCCGTAACTTCAGTTTCACCAAGAGAAAAACATCAGATAAATCCTAAATGACGAATGTCTATGTCATCCAAAACAAGCAAACTCTGAGCAACTGGCACAAGCAAAAAGATCCTAAGGACATGATAGCTAAATGCGATATGACATTCTGGATGGCATTCTGGAACAAAAAATGGACATTAGGTGAAAAAGGGATAGTTAATATGTGGATGTTAGTGAATGATACTATATAATAATGGTTCATTAATCATGACAAATGTCCCATACTAAGAGGTTAAAAATTAGAAAAAAATGTCGATTTTTTATATATAAACTCTATGTACTGACTTTGCAACTGTTCTGTAAATCTAAAATTATTCTAAAAGATAAAAGTTCCTTTTCTTACTTAAAAATTTACTGCTGAGCTTAATAAACAGAACATTATCAATATTGTTAATGCCTAATACGTGCATCTCCCTAATTCTATCCTTCTCCCCTACCCTTGGTGAAGGTTACTTTTATTCTGAATTCCCTACTTGTCATTATCTCAATTTTCTAAGTTTCTATTTCTAAATAATATATTGTTCGGGTTTTCTTTCATTCAAACTTTTATCAATATGTGTATAAATTAATCTACAATCCTAGTTAAAAATTATGAGAAACCATCAGACAAATCCACACTGTGAGATATCCTGCAAAATACCTGACCAGTTCTTTTCACAAGGGTCAAGAAAAGTGAAGATTGAGAACTTGCTCCAGATTGGACACGATATGATGTGGCAGGCAGACCCCGACATGGTGTCAAATGATCTTTATCTCTTGGTGCACACAACTTTATATTGTCATACCCTCCCTGTGAGTTTGGGAAGAAACTGTGACTTGCTTTGATACAATAGAATACTATAAGAAGAAGGATGTCACTTGGGAGAGTATGTTACATAAAATGTGGTTTCTGTGTTGCTAGCCAAAACTCTCTCCCTTGACGGCTATGAGGAAGCATTCTGCCACATGGGAGGAGCTGACATTAGAAGGAACAGAATCAGTTTCTGGAAAACAGCTGGCAAAGAACTGAGGCCTTGGTCCAACAGCCTGTCTTACAGTTTATAATTTACATTTATAGATAATCTAAGCTCCCTTTCAAATAAGAATTTATCACTTCACAGGTAGTGTGAATACCTTGTAATAATAGAATAAATCTAATTATTCTGTCCCTTGGATAATTCCTGTCAGTCATTTTACTTTCATAAATATATACTTGCACATATATGTATGTAGATGTATAAAAACATCTATGTGTATGCATACCACATACTTAAGCATAATCTAAAACATTATTGCTATTATTGTGCCAACAAGCTATTATTTGCTAGATCAATTATGAATATGAAAAATAAAAGTATTTATTATTTAGGGTAACCACTAAATATGTAAAAAAAAAAGTGTGGCTGATATAGTAACAAAGGAGAGAAGATATAATCATATAAAATGCTCAATTAAAACCACAAAAGGTAGAAAAGGAGTGGAAGACAACAATGGGAACAAAGACAACATGAGCATTAGAAGCTAGTAATGAGTATGTCGGATATTAATCCAACTATATTAATAATCACTTTGAACATCAATTTCTAAATGCATCAGTTAAAATACAGAGTGAATGAAAACACAATATGCAACTATATGTTGTCTGTACAAAAAAATACTTTAAATATAAAGACATGAATTTAAGTCAAAAAATGAAGCTATTATAACGTGTATCCTCAAAGAAAGTATGTGTACTGATATTAATTTTAAACACAGCAGGCTTTGAAGCAAGTAAACTTATCAGGAATGAAGAAGGGCATAAAATAAAGATAAAAAGGTCAATTATCCAAGAAGTATAACTATCCTTAATATATAGGATCCTAAAAATGGTGTGTCAGACTATGTGAGGGGAAACTCATAGAACTGAAAGAAGAAATAGATGAGTTCATTATAATCTTTGGAGGTTTAAAACTCTCTATCAGAAATTGACAGATCCAGCAAACAGAAAATCAGTAAGCACACAGTTGAACTAAACAACATCAGCCAACTAGACATAATTTAAACATCTTTAGCTTACTTAATCAAAAAATGGGCATAAATCACATTTCTCTAGCCCACATGGACCCTCCCCAAGATACACAATATTTTATGCCTTAAAATAAAACCTATCAAATTTAAAAGAATAAAAATTGCATGTGCTCTCAGACCACAATGAAATTAAACTAGATGTTAATATATTCTAGAAAGATAACTGGGATATACTAAAATACACGGAGATTAAACATGGCCCAAAGAAGTCGTCTCATGATATATTAAACTATTTTGAAATAAAAATTATAATGAAAGCAGAACTTATCAAAATGTGTAGATGTGACATACATAGAGTTTAAAGGGAAGTCTACTGAATGTATATGTTTGAAAGGAAAAAAGCTATAAAGTTAATCATCTGCATTGCCACCTTAGGAAAGAAGAATTACAAGAGCAGATTAAATGGAAAGTAAGCAATAGAAAGGACAAACTATTGTATAATAAAAGCAGTAACAACAGAGTAAAAGATAAAGGAAGTAGACTGTTCTAAGGAATATTGATAGCTTAATAGTTTCCAGAATATAGACATATCCAAAACTAACAAAGAAAACAAAACAACTCAAACAAAATGTTTACTTAAGAGCATGTATAGGTGACTCCCTACTGAAAGGAAGAGATGTTAATTTACAAAAATGATCAACCTAAGGCATATACAAGCAGAGTAATTTTGTATGTTTACTACTAAGTTGGCAAATACTATAAATTTTAAAAATCCATAAATAAGTAATTTAGGTAGCTAACAACTGCTACAACAAGGGACATGTGACAGAATAAATTCATTTAATACATGTTACAATCAGACACGAGAAAATCATGAGGTTTGTATGAAAATATCAAAGAACATATAAGAGGACATACAGATACACATATGTGAACATGTGTAAGTTCATGGACAATGTCTCCCCCGGATCACTGCCCAGACCCACCATGTTCTGACCTTTCTGCTGTCCCCACACATTACGGATCCTTCACATCCACTGCCCTCTTCTCATGCTCTTCATACTAGATTCCACAAATAAGTCAATCAATCTCTGAAACTCACCTAACATTCTTACCTGATTCATAACCAACTCCAGCTCTTTCTATTGAAAGTGATTTGACCTTGAAAATGAACATGTCTCTTTTGCCCACTTCTGTCCTCAGTACAGGATATGAGCCCTGATTCCCCTCAGCCTCTTTTCCTATGCCCCCATTCTCAAACCACTGGACAGACTCTTGAATACATCATGCTGCTCCTCCTTCACCTGCACGTCTACTGTCTTTCTGGACAGTGTTGCCATCTTGAACTCAATAACATCTTCTTCTTCTTCTTCACCTAGATTCAGCTGTATTAATATGGCTCCCTTGATAAATATTTCAAAATTCTTGTAAAGTTATATCGTATTAATTTTACTATGTTTTCTTTTAAAATTTTATCGCATTTGCTGTGGCCTTGTGTGAGCCATGACATGGTTTTAATTTTCTGCACCTGGAGTACATGTCCTGAAATCTTCTGCTGTCTCCTTGTTAGATAACCTGCATCAAAAGTTGCAGAATGGTGTCAATAGGAAAGATGAAAATCACAACTCACAATGGTGCAATCTCATTGTCTAAATGCTGTAAGTCTTAACACGGTGATGTTAAGATATCTATGACTTTGGGTCAAAATCTAATTAAGAACAATAAGAATATTAATTTATAAATTAATTTCAAATCATTTTATTTTATGTGAATAAAATGTGTACATTTAAAACTCTAAAAGGGTTTTTTGTTAAGTATAAGTCTATTGTATATAATATTAATAGTGTAATTGACAGATATTATTCTTTCTCTAAGATTCTTCTTAAATTTTTCTTTTATTGACATACAGTGGATGCCCTCAATGCATCTCCTACAGACACAGTGCACAGGCCAATTCTGGCCTTTTCTTTTGTGTTACAAATACTAATTACAAAGCTATCTCTGTTAATCCATGAGTTTCATCCAATGTTCCTTATTCATTTTAATATTACCAACTAGATCCATGCAGCAGGGATAGTCATGATTGAGGAATTCCAGGAATAGTAAAACAAGATGTTGTGGGGAAACTAATAGGAATTGGATAAGCCTTACCACATGTAAAAACAAAAACCAACAAACAAATGATATGGAAAAATAATTTGAAAGACAGTGCAGAGTTAAAAATGTACAGTGATACCCAAGAGATGTGAAGCAATGATGTGAGCCCTGCTATTACCCCCTGTTACTGCTTCAAGAGTTTACAGAGTGTAGTGTGACATGAATTTTGGAAGACAATGTGAGTTGAGAATATAGAACTAAGAGTCTGGAGAAGAAGGTAGATGGATTTCATCAAACTGTTTTCCATATCTGGTGATAAGAATGAGAGTGCCTTCATGCCACTGCCCATGCAGGCTGTGGTGCCATCATTACCACACTGAGACAAGGCTCCCAGAAGTAAGGAGCAATACAGGGGAAAAAAAAAAAGAGTCAAAAACAAAAAGAAGAGCTATTCGAATGAACTGGGCCCTCAATCTTTTTATCTATGTCTGACTTCAAAAGATAGAGGCATTTATATAGTAGAGCAGTCTTGCAACAAGGCTAATGATGAAGGGATAGCCCACAGAGATGAAATATATGAAATATTTAAGGAGATTGAACCACCTTATATGGATAACAACCTATTTTTCCTATTTTATTGTTTTATGTTTGGCTAATAAACTCACTATATTAAGATGCAAGATGAGCTCTCTATTTATACAGAACACAATTATCACCAAAAAAAAGGGAAAAGCAATAAAGATTTTCACATATTTGTTCCCCTACAATAACTCTAGTATTCTCTAAATTTGGGGAACATTTTGTCTCTGTTCTTCATTACACAAGTGCCACAGTATATGCAGCTTGCATGGAGTTTAGGGTTAGTTTTTACATACAGTAAAATTAAGTTAAATGATGTAATATCTGAGGGCTGAGGGGTACTTTTTTTTTTTTTAACCAAGATTGGGCATTGAAATTCTTTGTGTATTGTACTGAAGTTCAGAGACCCTGACTGCTACTATACCTGGCAAAACAAACACCTATCTATTAATCTAGAGTAAAAGTACTCATAAGATATCAATGTTTTTGTTCTGTGGCTTGCTCGAATCTCATAAATCTTGAACAAACATCCTCCATAGCCCAAGAATAGTTTTTAGACCATTAGATTGAGGATTCCCTTCTACTTGTACAATAGACATATGCTAAGTCTCAGAGACTCGCCCTATAAGAATGCTTCGTAAATAATAGAATGTGGCCCTCTTAATACACTCATGGTGGGATTAGGGTACTCCTCAGTACAAGCCGTAAATAAATCTCAAGGTTGCTTGTTGGAGTCCTGTATGTTTTCTGTTCTCTTCTTGATTTTGTGTATGTTGGTGGTTTCAGGTGAGGAAATCCCTGTTCAACCCAGGTTGAATAATCTGATATATACTAGCCAGGACACTCAGCTATCTATTCACATAGAAGTTATATCAGTAGAGTGCCAAATGTTTAGCCTAAAACAAAGGATCAGCTAAAATAATAGCAAGGAATATAAATTTTGACTAAGTCAAGAAAAGTGAAAATCTAAAAATATCACAATCATGAAAAGCTTTTAAGAATATTAAGCTAGATGAGAAAAGATAATAAAATGTTGCAATGCCCTTTCTGCAAGCCGATGGTACAAACGTATGTCAGGACTAGAGAACATTTATGTATGTATTTTCTAAGTCAAACTTTACGTATCACTGAGAAATGAAAACAATTTTAGTGATCACTTATCACAGAATAAGGATAAAATACACATCTACATTATGGGTGATGTGTATAAAGACATGTCATGTACACATATAGAAGTGAGGAAAAAGGAATTATGGCTTCTAACCAATGTTTATAGTTTTAGGGTAAGGAGAAAACCAAACTATATGATGAAGTTCACACCTGCACAGTATAAACTGGCTGGTATCTGCATGCAGAATTGGAATGTCAGTATTCTGTCCACACAAATTAACAGCTTTGTAAACCTTTAACAAATAAAGCAAACCAAACCATATAATGGAAACTTTCACATTTACTTTTAAGCATGAGGATCTGAGCGATTTTTGCTTTCTGGTTCCCAGAATAGTGTCTGTCTTTCTTCTTTTTAACCAAACATATTTCACAGAAAATTTCTGGAAAATGATAAAGAATGTGTAACATCTGTCTTTTCCACTAAGAGTTATATCTCCATTCAATTTAGGAAGGAATGATGTATAGAAAGATTAAAATAACTGGAATGATTATCTGAAAAGCAATTATGAAAGCATTTTTAAACAAAGCAATGTAAAGCCTTAATGTATAATACACAAATAGGAATTTAGACGTAGATGATGATTATGTGATTAAAAGAGAAAATTTATACCCAAATGTTTAAGACACTTACATACCAAAATAAGAAAAAAAAAGCAAGAATTAATATTACAGTGTAAGAACTTAAGTGGTGATGTGTCATTGTTCAGCAAGCAGAATGACTGAACAAACTTATCCTTACATATAAGAACTGAACTTCTCACTCTCCCATCTAGAAACACAAGGAGCTGCTGTCCTTGTGCATGCAGACTCCACAGCGAGGCTCAAAGCTCAGAGGATCTCACTGCGGTCTCAGCTTGGTGTGTGTGGTCTGGACCATGCCACGGGGTCCTCTACACCAGTGCGGGAGGCACCAACAGCTTCATCTCCAGGCTTTCACCATCAACGCTGCTGTTGAAGGTTTTAAATTAAAAAAAAAATTAGGGTGTGGTGTTGTGGGGAGTGTCTAAGATGCAAAAGGACATTAGAGACATAAGAGTTAACAATGTTCTACAGTTCTAAACCCACTGCTTCATTCAAGGTATAGCTGGGAATATTAATATTGGTGTGAGTGCAAGACATGAAGGTTTTTTCCCTTCATTTACATCATTATAGAATAGCACAGATGATCAGAGGGCAGGCGCACAATGGAAAATTAAGTCTCTTGGTAACTAAGAAAGGATAGCAGTCACACAGAAACAGAAGAACCAATGAAAAATTAAAATAGAGCTTAAAAAAGACATGCATACATAAACATATAATGTATAAGTTGGTAAATGGGTAAAAGATGGATTTCTTTTTTCTTTTTCTTTTGGTCTTTACATAAAACATTTATTGATGGTCCATTCCATGAGACAAAATAGTACTCTAAAAGAATGCTCCAGCCCAATGGCCTCTCCTTATGTGAGTTCAGAGCTGTCTCAGCTCTTTTGAAAGCTCCATTAAGGAAGATCAACCTAAGACAGAATTTAAGGGTACACAGGGACCAGTTCTACTTTCTGGCCAAAAAAAAAAAAAAAAAAACAAAAAAAAACTTCATAGAAAGCAGGCACTCAACTGCCTTATACAGGTTCATGACCAAAATCAGTTTAAACAAGAAAAGATACACAAAATTCTTCGGTCTGGGGTGAAATTCTTCGGTCTGGGTAAAATTCACCACTTAAATCAGGGGACACCAAGACAGGGCCCCAGAAAAGCCAGGTCGTGGGGAAAGGAGATCTACTCCAGGCAGATCCAGACTACTAATCGGCTGAAAGACACACTTTGCATCCCTAAGCTACTTTCCTCATCTGCAAAAATACATAACAGCAACTCCCACCTCTCTAAATATGTGACACTCTAAATTGATGCCCAAGAAAGAACTGTAAAAAACACCGAGTGGGATGGTCTCAAGTCACTTGAACTTCTATTAGGAGGAGCACAAATGGGAGCCTCAGAGCATTACCTTGACCAGCCACACTCCAACATTCTGTTTGGCACAATCAGGTCCAGTTCCCCGTGCTCCACCCTGGGCAGGTGGCCAGTAGAGATGTGGCGGCCAGAGCAGCAGCCCGGGAGCTGAGCTACTGCAGTTCCGGTGTCCCGGGGCAAGGGCGAGCCAAGCCACAAGGGAGGCAGAAGAGTTGGGGGTGGCTCACCTGCTGGGATACAGGAAGCCGGGGGATGGGGAGGGGAGGAACTGCGCCTGAGCACTGCTAAGGTAAGTATGGCACAATAAAGATGGATTCTTCTAAAAATATTCTAAGACATTGAATATACTTTGAAGGTATTTAAAATCTGACTTTGGACCTCCCTTTACACAAAAAATCAAAAAATTAATCCCAGGTAGCGCTATTTATTTATTTATTTATTATTCTCAGCCTTACTCTGTCGCCCTGTGGAAGAGTGCGGTGGGAACATGATAGCCCACTGCAATCTCAATATCCTGGGCTCAAGCGATCCTCCTGCTTCAGCCCAGAGTAACTGGGACGAGGAGGTGGCGCCACCGTGCACACCTAAGTTTTTCTTTTTTTTTTTAGTAGAGATGGGCGTCTGACTCTTGCTCAGGCTGGTGTGGAACTCCTGTGCTCAATCCATTCCCCCGCCCCGCTCCTTGGCCTCCCAGAGTGCTAGGATTACAGGCATGAGCCACCATGCCCGGCCTCCA
>CAUYRT010105799.1:0-29157 GCA_963574885.1 Lepilemur ruficaudatus | reverse complement strand
TGTACTCACTATTAAATTGGATCTAACCAATAAGCAATCATGTGCACAGATGGACGCAAAATGCAGCGGAAATGAAGAAGGTGGGAGGTGGGAGGAGGGGATGGATGAAATCATACCTAATGGGTACAATGTACACTGGGTGATGGGCACACTTATAACTTTGACTGAAGCAGTACAAAAGCAATCTGTGTAGCCACATTTGTACCCTGTAATATTCTGCAATTTTTTAAAAAAACTATTCATATTTAAAAATTTGAATATTCATGTGTCATATAATATTCTTTTGATTTTTCTCCAGTCATTTAAAAATGTAAAACCATTTCTAGCTTGAGGACAGTAAAAAAAACAAGCAGCAAGCCAAATTTGAACTGCAGGCAGTAGTTTGCCCACCCTTGCTTTACATGATTGTTAAAGCACATATTCCTAGATTTCACTGACTCAATCAGAATCATTGAGGATGGGGCCCAGGAATCTGCATTTTAAAAGTATTCCTGGATTATTTTTATACCACTCTAAGACTTTTGCTTAAAGACAGAGCTGGTAAGTGGAGAATAATTGTACATGGTTCCTTGATAAATTTAGAATCTCTAGGTCTCGGATGACTGAGTTTACAATACTTGGAAGCACAGAAGTGGGAGCCAAGAAGGGCCACCAGTGGTCTGGAACTTGGCATGGAAGGAATAGCAGAAGACGCAGGGGTGGGAGGGTCTAGATTCATGGCTAATGCCTCCTTGAATGACCATCCAGTGGGCCCTGGGTTGACCAGAAGGCAAGGGAAGACAGAAGGAAGCTGATGGACTAAAAAAAAAAATCAGGAGAATTGGAGGGATTTGGGCTCATGATGACAGTGAAAAAAGACTTTGGAAGGTCAAGTCTTGCAAGGGTCATGCAAGGACAGATGTTTGTGATTAGAGCAGACATTCAGAATAGGTGTGAGCCATGTTGATGTATAAGGTAGACCTATGTCAGGAGTTGGCCACTGTCATCAAGGTGCATGTCACTGGTGGTGAGAGGTCAAGGACTTGTGAGGTCAGAGTCTAAGTAGGGTTGGATCACTACAACAAGATTTAGTATCCAGACACTCAAAATGCAGATGACCATGAGAGTAAGAGAAGAGATTTGTCAGCATGGGCTAGGCTGGCCTAGTGAGCCTGGGAAAAGATGCATAATATTTAGACAGGTAGAAAAGACAAAAGGAGAAGGAGAAGAGAAGAGAAGAGAAGTTCATTAGTCATCTGCTCTGTGCCTTGTTAGTCAGCCACTATGCATGTAAACTCATTTGATCTTCACAACAAACTGCTGAGGAGAGCATTATTTCCATTTCAGAGATGAAGAATTTAAAGTTTTTGCTTTTGTTTTTTCTTGTACACAAATTCATTGGAAGCTTAAAACATAAATGTTCAAATAACATTTTAACATACTAATATGTATGTAAGAAAGTGGCTAAATGTATATATATAAAATATGCAATATATTATATACATTTATATGCATCTATATTTTTTTTCTGAGACAGAGTCTCACTCTGTTGCCTGGGCTAGAGTACCATGGCATCAGCCTAGTTCACAGCAACCTCAAACTCCTGGACTCAAACAATCTTCCTGCCTCAGCCTCCAGGGTAGCTGGGACTACAGGCATGTGCCACCATGCTTGGCTAATTTTTTCTATTTTTAGTTGTTTGGCTAATTTCTTTCTATTTATAGTAGAGACGGGGCCTTGCTCTTGCTCAGGCTGGTTTCGAACTCCTGAGCTCAAGCAATCCTCCTGCCTGCCTCGGCCGCCCAGAGTGCTAGGATTACAGGTGTGAGCCACCACGCCCGGCCCTATATGCATATTTTAACATTTTATATAAACATGCATTAAATTACACTAACTGGATTATTGGAAACCTGTGTCATCAAAATAGGCAAGCCAATATATCAAATATTTAATCATTTCTAGTACTTACAAGTCATAACATATGGAAATAAAATAATTGATAGGCTTTTTGTGATTAATTATTAGAAAACTGTGGTGAGAACAGAGAAAGAAATGAAGTGGCCTCATTTTAACATAAAAGATGCCTCATTATATACTATCAATAATATTAATACTAAACTCTGGATATTGAAATATGTTTCAAAAAATAAACCACATCCATTTCTACAAATGACTCAAATATATTATCCCAAATTTGTAGATGATGAAACCGAGGTTCAGAGAGGATCAAAAACTTGCCTAGCATCACAGACTTGGGATTTGAATTCAGCTGAGTCTGTGCAAGGCCCATACTCTCCACTCCATCTGTGAAGTCCTTGTACTGTGATGAAATGTCTTCTAACATATCAATATTATAAAGGAAGTGGCAGACTATCAAAAGTTTATAAAACTAGCTTGGTCTATCCAGGTATTAGGGAAGAGTCCAAGCCATTCCTTCATCAGTTTCACTCAGGCATTGAATTGTGCAACATTTCAAAAATCCTTGAAGTTAGTCTTAAAATTGAAACAGGTAGAAAGTCAAAAAGATGAACAGATGTTGCAGTCAACGGGGAAGGAAGTTTCCTTCCGTCATCTTCTTTCATGTTGGAGGTATATGATGGATTTGTTGTCGAGACCAAATGAAATTACAAAACTTCAAGGGAAATAGCACACACAAATGTTGGCCAACTGTGTCCTATATTTCAGGCTATTTTCACCTACAGGAAAGAAAAGCCTTACAAAGTAATGGTTAAATTCCCTCTTGTTTTGAAATTGCTTTATTCAGAGTAGATTAAACTCAACAACTGTGTATTTCAGAGAAATCTAATCCTTGCTTCTTCCTGCCTGGAGTGCACCCTGCCATTCCCCCGTTGCCTCACCTCTGAGCTCAACATAATGAATTCCACTTTTCTTGCTGGAACTTGCTTGTTTGTTTGTCTTCATGTGTTTGCTTTACCCACTCCTATCTTTGGATTGTCGTTATAGCATCTCCCATTTTCATCTTGCTTTGCCCTTCGTGAGGAGATGCGTCTTTACTCTTTACCCTTGTTATAATCTTGTACAACAGTGCACCCTTATTCTGTTTTTGTTTGTTTGTTTGTTTGTTTGTGTGTTCTGTTTTGGCCTAAGAGCTTTTGCAACTTCCTTCAACTCTGTCTGGAAACTTTTCAGTTTCTATTCTTACTTTTTTTTTTCCCTTCAGGTGCTTATTAAGATAATATTGTGCAAGTTCTCCAGAATGGTCTCTCTCTGTCCTTTTCTTCCCTGTTTTCCTTTATTCTTTCACGCTGCCTTCTTTTCTATATTTCTCACCTTTGTGCCTTCATATCCCCATTTTTCTCTCTTTTAAAACTCTGGCCTGAATAAACTTCTTCCTATGATATTCTTTTCCCATAATTTTCCTCTGAAATTCTCCTTTATCTTTTAACCTTAATTCTCTTTTATTCTTATTAAATTCCCCCTACCAAAATCCATTAACTTTTTTTTCATTCTTCAACTAAAAATCTTCCCTTCAATCTATTCCAAACTCATCAGATGTTTGATTCACTTCCTCACCTCTGACTTTCTTCTTGACCTTCTTCCAACCACTTTCTCGCTATCCTCTACAATGAAATTGTACTTACTAAAGGAGTTCTAATGACTTCCCCTTGGATAAATTGGATGTTCTTTCATCTGTGATCCTCATCTTTCCTGGCAATAACTCTATCCATGGCCTGGAGATCATCTTTGAAATACTTAGGAAGCAAGATGGGCTTCTTTTTTTAAAAAAAAAAAAACTAGCAAAATATTAATATCTTCTAGAATGCACATCATGGGTGTCAGAGATAATTTGCATTTCCAATAACTGTCTTTAAAAGTAGGTTGACATTTCAGCTGGTGTTGATTGGTCCATGAATGGTTTTCTGAATTTGGCCATGCTCTTCCCTGAAGGACAGACTTCTGAGTCAGTGTTAGACATACACACACAGAATTCCCTTCCCTAATTTCCAAGTTATCACCATAGTAAGGCAATCTAAATAAATGACACTTTGAAAATAATTTCTGTAGTCATTTTGGTTCTTGTAAACAAAGTTCCAAACTCCTCAAACTCAAATTCAATTGAAAATTAGAATTGTAAATATTTCTGAATTAAACTTGAAAGAATAAAAATTGCCTTCCAAAATTTCTATTAACAATGAAAATTACATTGGCCTTTATTTGGTCCTATAAGTGTATTTTGTACTCTTGTGACTATATTTGTTCTTGACAACTTTTAATCATCATTATGAACAATAAGAGTGATAGGGAAAGAATGGTTTAGAAAGCATAAAGGTTGTGGCTTTGTTACAAAAGCCTTAGAATGCCAAATTCAGTTTGCCACAGTCTATTTTCGCTGCTAAGTGTGAGCAGATGTAGCCTGAGACTTCTCTGATTCTTCATGCAGGTTTGTGTCACTACCTATTAACATTATTTAAATATAGCTTTCTTAATTCTTGAGAACAGGGCTGAAAATAGTGTTTTGACTAATAAGATGGAGAAGACAAAGAATTCAAAGACAAAGGCAAGGTATGCACTGACTGATGTATGTCATTTTAATAACATAATTACTTGATAAGCACTTACATGATTTAGTTACTGATCTCCAACCTCTCAGAACCAGGGAATGAGCTGGTGATATATTGCACCCAGGTACTGCTAAAAATTGGGAGCAATGCTGTATTTTATGGTATGCGAGGAGACATATTCCTGAGTTGTACCATTCAGTAGCCTATCATATAAAGTGAGAGGGTTTAGTGAAAACATTTCACAGCAGAATCAGGTTGCTATTTGACTCCGTGCTCTCCTTAATTTCTCCAGGCTGTATACATTTTAGAGTAGGGAGGAAAATATTGTGCAATATGTTTTGCTGACTTATGGATAACTGGGAAAAATTCAGAAGCGTGGTCTAATCAACATTCCACTAGAATTATGCAACTAACAACATTCTCCAGAACATCACATCCAGATACTGTCTCGACCTTGAATTTAGACTCATCCCAAAGGTGGGTATTTTTCGTGGACATGGACAGAGCACTGATGACGTTTCCAAGGACTAAACATGTAAGTTAGTCTACCTGCAATAAGATGCTATACTTGGAGCAAACTACCCAATGTGATCCTGTCCAACTTCTTTTACATAAATGAGGTCAGCTTAAAATGATCATTATAGGCAATCTCTAGGAGGTAAATGCCAACATCCATTTATTAATCAACTTGTATTTATTGAGCACTTATTAGATGCAGACACTCTGCTAGGTGTCAGGGATGAGGCAGCGAGCAAGAAATTGTCCTTAATCTATTAGAGGTGAGAGATAATTAGGATCACAGGGAATTCCTGATTTAATGGACAATTACAATGTAGTAGGATAAGTGCTACGGTACTATTAGGCTTAGGGTGCAATAGGAACATGCAGAAAGGACATTCAGTCAGGTAGGGGATGGTTCAGGGGAGGGTTTCTGGAAGAAGTAATGCTCAAACTGATATTTGAATAATGAATAGTGTTGGTCTGGTGAAGAAATGGCAGGGCAGAGAGAAAATTCTAGGAAGTGGAAACAACGTCTATAAAGTCCCAAAGGTTAGAAAGCACTTAGGATATGTTGTACAGTGAGAGGAGAGGAGTGGGTGAAATGAAGATGGAGAGAAAAGTGAAGCCCAAATTAGGACCAATTTGCACGTCCTGTTAAGAGTGTGGTATTTATTCTAAGGGAAATAGGGAGCTATGGAAGTGTTTTGAACAGAGGAGTGGCATAGACATATTTGTGTTTTAGAAAGATTATCTGAGTTATTTAATGATGGTGAGGTGAAGTGGGAGCAGATAGAAATGGAAAGCAGTTTGGTTGGAAGGCTCTTATAATCATCTAGGAAAGAGATGATGGTGCCTGAAATAGGGAAAGCATATGGAATTGAGGGAGAAGTAGGAGGTAGAATTGATAGACTATGATGATTGGACATTGGGAATGGGGGAGAGGGAAGACTATAGAAGACTCTTGAGTCTGTTCTGGACCATTTAAAAGAAGGTAGTGCCATTTAGTAAAAAAGAACGCAGAAGGAGCCTTTGAGTGTGGACAGTTGAGTTCTACATTGGATGTGTTGACTTTGAATGAATATGTAAAAAAGTGTGGAGCAATCCTACTCCTGTTTTGGGAGTTGTTAGAGGAAGTTTCTTATGGGACAATTATAGAAATAGTAGCAGGAAGTCTTCTCAGCATTAATTTTATGTTTCAGAGCTATTTTCCTAAGAAAAGCTGACTACTCACAAAAATAGAGTTGAAGCTCGGGTAGTGGCTTGATCTTAGCTCTTGCAAATGAGAGGGCACAGAGCAGGCTCAGGTGGCAATAACATTTCATTGCCATGAATTGCCAATGGTCCATCTTATCCATGTTCCTGAAGGAAGTGGCATGCTGAGGGGGTATCTATTCATAGAGCAGTAGCCAGAAAGGTAATCAAAGTAAAAATTGAAGTTAGATGTGTGTTGTAGGGGTAAGGAAGACAGGTAATCTAGAGAGGAGAGTCTGGATGTGTTATGAAATGGAAGGAATGAATCAAGTATTATGAGCTGGATTACCAAGCAAGAGATTTGCAGATTCAGAGACCTCAAGCAGAGAGTAATTGGTTGGAATTGTAAGCAAGGGAGCTGCCACAGGCCTGTCTCAGAAGCTGAGGCTGATGATGGAGGTTGTCTTTTGGACATTCTCAGAGACCTAGTGCTTGCTGCATTCATCCGGTCAGCAATAGGGCAAATCCCTGTTTAAATCTTTGGGTTGCCTTTTCCTATAGACCTGGAACCTCTTCAATTTGTGGGGGGCGTAGTTTGTGTTAGAGCTTCAGGTCTGAGTTCTGCTCCTGTGGGTGAATTACTTCCTTGGAATTTTGAGATAGGGAAGGATGGGTAGAGTGGGGACCTATGAGATATAAAGGCAAAGCTGGTGGCCGGATATTAAAGAGGAGTTGAGTATGGGTCTTCTAGGAAGTTTCAGGGTTGCAGGAATTCTTTTGGGAGAGGTAAAAGGTTGATGTGGGCAGTAGGTGATATAAGAAGCTTCTTGCTGTGGTCCTATGTGCAGTTCCATGGAGATGGTCTCTTGGGTTGCTGGCCCTAGCAGGGAAGCTCATTAGCATTTCCTTTGTAGGAAATCTGGTTGGGAGAAAACTGAGCTTCTGGGATAGGCTTAGAATGTAAGGTTTTTTGTGTGTGTTTGGTTTTTTTTTTCATTCTACTTGGATTTGGACATGGAAGGCAGGTACTTACTGCCAGCAAAGGTACACAGAATATCTCTGTTGATGTCAGAGGGCTAGGGTGCCATGGAAACAAAGGTCAAAGTCCCGGCAGTGATGAGTGTGGACAGTTGTGAACTGGGACCATGCACAGAGTGGCCAGGCCATGAAAGCCCAAACAAATATGGCTTTCTGCCCACATATCATCTTTGTAGACACTGGTGAAGGGCAAGTTTAGAGGAGCATCCCCATAAATTCTGGTTTCTCCTTACTACTCTGGTCTAGGTACTCATAGCTAAAAAATGTGGGGAAGGCCCAAGTACCCTCCTAACATTATGCGTAGTTTGTCACTTTTAGAGGGGTCAGAAGGCGCATCACTCTGGTAAGTTCATTGGGCAGAATCTCTTTGTTGGAATTGGGCCCATAGCGCTAAATCAGTCAACTCTGTTGGCTGTGGAATCTCATGAATTGTCCCTATTGAACCTTGTAAATCATGGTTTTGGATATATTTTAGTGTAAGGTCGTGTCAAATCTCAGGACAGTAAGAAAACCAGGAGATTCTCTGTGCAGAAGACAGAAGATTCACACTATCATTCAGCAGGCCTAGATAAATGTGAGATAATGAAAATCTTTTGCTTGAATTTCCAGAAAACCACTAGTTCTGCATTTCTCTAAAAAGCTGTACCTTCTATGAAACTGAAAAGGCATGCTTCTAAGGCATGCTTGTGGGTGACATGCACAAAGGCTCTGGCCAGGGACATTTATGAACATGAGTTCTACACCCCTGGAGCTGATATCACTTGGTAGACACCATTCCTTTTCCTCTGAAGGTCACTTCCCTGAACCAGTGCCCAGACATTTATCCACCTCAGCAGACTGGCTTGGGATATTCCATCTAAAGCATACCAAGGGACACTCATTCTGATGGTCTTTATTACATTTAGACAGCAATCTTAAAAGATACAATGGGCTTTCTTCCCTGGCTAGGAATATGCTGGTTTGGCTTTTGTGGGACTCTTCTTGGGAGGCAATTCTGAATTTGCTGTTAGCTGATGATTGGTCTCTTGTCCTAGTGATATGGGAGCTTTGACAGAGGTGGAGGTGATTAATGGTGGCAGGCATGACCTAGATATATTTAGATGGTGTCATTGCATATTTAACAGACCAAATATATTTTTTGGCTCACATTATTAAAAAAAACAACCCTCATATGCAAGACTGATACGCTTATTCTGAAAAAGTTCCAAAGGAATAAAAATTCCATCCTACCAGTGATTATTCATCCATTTTAGTGTCCAACAGCTTTTAAATATCTTCAGATGTTTTTTATTGCATAGCCAGGGAGCCACGTTTAGAGCATGGAATTAATTAGGATTATAAGGAATGATAGAAATTATAGTTTATTAGTTCCACACTGTTCTGGAGCAGGGAAATGGATATCTGAACAGGTAGGGTTGCAGGCCATTCTCTTCCTCCCTGTCACCCAGAGTAGTCCCACTTTCATGTGAACTTACAGGTGAGTTTTTATTTATTTATTATTATTTTTGTACAGTGTGTACAGTGCATTTCTCAGCTTTAAAAGAGGTATAAAAACCATTGATATAACTTATTTTCTTATTTGTAGATGTAAAACCTGGTCTTCAGAATGATAAAATGACCAGCTCAAGGACCTATACGCATTGAGTCAAAGCAGAATTTTGGCCTCATTACTCCAAGTTGGTTCCTTCCTCGTTGTTACATAAATTCCCAATACAACCAGGCTTCAGGTACTACTAATGGCCTGAACTACTAGTCACAAAGAGTGCAATGGAGAACTGTGTGATACACTAGTTCCATTGTGAATTTATTAGAGATTATTAACAGAAAATGTGCAAGTGCTAAATAAACTTGGGAAATACGGAACTGAAGTTGTACAGTTTTATCTACTTTAGTTCTTCCCACAGTTTTTAATATGCTAAAATGAATGTCAAACCTTTAACAAGAAGACAAAATATGTGTAGTTTCTCAAATTTATTTGATTATGGAATCCTATTTTCATAGAGAAACTTAAGGGGCCAATTTTACAGAAACACAATTCAGGAAACATTCTGTTCAAATATACGTTATCACTGAAAATCTTGAAACATTGGCAATCTGAAAATATTTCGGATGTAGAATGTCTTAAGCAAAGTGCTCAGTAAGAATTGCATATGTGATATCACTGACTGACCAACTGGAAGTCAAGGAGAGAAGTTACCCAAGTAACCAAATAACTACAGTTGTTGAAAATATTCTTTTAGAAATAGTATTGGACAATGTAAATTTCACCATGATACTGATTGCAAAGATGTTGTAGGTGATACTTGTGGGTCAGGCAGCACCACCAATACCTTTTCTAAATCCAAATGGTTTCAGTACATCTTAAGCTTTCACCATTATAAGCATTCTTTTAGGTTATTATCATTCTAGATAAAAATACCATTATAATCACCAATACCAAATTGCCTATTAATATGCCATCCTAAAATCTTCTATCATTTTATTAGCTTGGCTAGTAGTCAGAAGAGACATTAGTGCACGTAAGTTAATAGCGCAGGCTCCAGCTGTAGCCTTTCCAGATTCATGTCCCTACTTTGTTATTTACTAGTTTTATGGTATTGGGTAAGTTACTTAACTCCTCTATGCCTAGCTTCCTCATTTGTAAAATGGGAATCCTGTTTTGGGAATGCAGTTCTGAATATTATCACAAAGGTTTTTGATGCTTTGAAAAGAGATAGTACCAAAGGGAAGAAATACTTCATCAAAAATGGAAACTTTGATAATTTGCTATTTTTTTCTAGTTTTTCCCTTACTGCCCACTGTGTGACCGCTTTGAAGCCTTTCTAGCTTTTATCTTACCTATATTGGGAAAAACTTAAATCTATTTTGAAATTCTTATTTATTCCTCAGAATTCTGAATCAGCATTCTTGATTTTCATTAATATATTATGAATCTTTGAAATCACTTGCCTTTTGATGCAGTAGAAAGGGTGTTTCATGGAAACCAGACTTTCCCATTACCTGGGTAGGGTTTGACCATTTGGGAACAATCCAAAATACTTAGTGTTTGTCAGTTGGAATAATTCAGTGTACAATACCAGGATTAAGGACCCAGATAAATAGTTCTTCTCTTTGGCCTCCTGTGAGTTCATTAAGCTCCCTCATCAGGAAAGGAAGTGTAAGGTGGGGAAGGCGTAAGAGATACTGAAGATATGCTTTGAGATTGAGCTAGACTCCCATGGCTGAAGAAGACTGTTAATATCTAAAGATGACTGGAGAAGTTATGGGAGCTACCTGAGATATTTCTAATGGGGAGGCAACATTTGACAAAACATGGATAAAAGGCCATGCAGAGAGGAAAATAAAATTGGTATCTGCTTTTACCATAAGGAATCTAGCTCATCCAATGAACTGATTATGTCCATTTACTAATGGCCTTCCGAATGGCGGGAGATACATGTCTTAATTTTTCCTTCAGCTTTGTGTTCACAGCAATTGGCATACTGTGGCTAATCTTATGTTTTCACTGGGCATTAAAAATAAATAGTAGGTTTTGGTTGTAGGGCAGATTTTATCAAGCAAAATGATGTAATCATTGTCTTTAAAGAGCACAAAAGAAAGTGGAGGCAGTGGCTTCCAGATTAAATATAGTTGCTAAAGCGTGAAGCTGAGAAGACTGTTTTCTGTTTTAGGAGTTGTAAAGGTCTACCAAATAGAATGGTAAAGTAGTGGGGAGGACTAATCCCACTTTTTTCATACATGCAAATTAAAAAGTACTCTCTTAGATTTGGTAGTAATCTCAAATGGCTTTTTAGTCCAGTCATTGCCTCCATCCAAAATGACTCCAAATGATAATCTTATTAAGAGTCTTATTTTTAAATGTCTTCATAAGTAAAGTTTTATAAACTACCTAGGAAATTTTAATTTTCATTTATAATTTTTATCTTTTTTATTTCCCAAAGTATAATAATTGAGGCTTCTTTTGGTAGTTAAATTTACTTTTAAGTAATGAAGTTCATCTCTATTGAGATGACCTGAATCATTCTTTATTTTCTCTCTAATATCTACACAGTGAAGTTCCATGGTCCCAATTTATTTTGAAATTTTATAAAAGAATAAAGAACCCCAACTATTTTTCTTACAATCCAGACATTGGATATGTGCATTATGCTAAGGATTTAACTGCTGTTGAGAAAAGCAGTTGGTATAATTTCCCAGTTTTTTAATTTAATATTCTATATTGGAATGGGGCCTAAAATGTAGAGGCATCTGGTTTTCTTCCTATGCCAGAATCACATGCTTCTTTGACTATCATTTGTGGAGATGGGACAATGCCAGCTCTGTACAGGGGGAAGTTCTGAGATCTCCTGGTACAACCTATCAGCAGGTCAGCTAACAGTAAGCGCGTGATTAAAAAATTCAATAATACTGTCAGTTAATTAAGAATTAAGTAGAAAATTCTTCTACTCTCCAACTGCTAAATAGTTATAATAATTATTAGACTATTTTTTATTGTATTTTGTTTCACAACTGCTTTACAATTATAGTATTTAAATTAGCTATTTATTGCAAGAAACATTTCAGTGTATTTATCATTTTTCTTCTCACTTTGAAGATGAGGAAACCTGTAAGGACTTAGTTTATGACATTTGTTGAATTTAAGGAATCATTTCTACGTTTCATTCTCCATGTTATTAATTTAAGATATTTGGGGAATTTGAAAGGGAAATAAAAAGGTCATTTCATATAAGCACTAATATATCTGGCAGTAATTAACTTTTATTAATTTTAGAATAATGTTCATGTCAAATTCCTGAGGCTATATGGTTTTAGACTCTTACTATTTAGGCATGTTCAATGGACTGGCAGGGAATATAATTAGGGCAGTGGTCATATTTTTCCCTGTTCATCATTTCATTTGGGATTTGTTACTTGCTAAACAGATGTTAGAATATACAGTGCATCTACAGCCAGCATTTTAAAATCTGAAAACCACAATTAGCAGAACTAGTCCTGCATCATTGACTGTGATTAAACAAATATGAGGAAAAATTAAAGTTCTGGATTTGACACTAAACATTAAAAATAAAGAAATAGTAAAGATTTCAGGTTTCACATCAATGTCATATTAATTGGATCTTTTGTCCAAATATCTTCTCTTACTCTATTTTTCAACATTGCTGCATTTCACTTCCATTTATATTTATTCAATAGAAAATTAGAACAAAAGAAACAAAACTCAGTCACCCAGTATTTATGGAGTGACTACTGGGTCAGAACATGGTCCTCAGTGTTCTGGGGATTTGTGAAGAAGCCATGAAAGTAGAAGCAGACAAATTGTGAGTCAAGGATTTGGGTTAGTCTGATAATGAACTCTCTTATAATTCTGTAAAATGCACCTAGAAGTAGAATCTTGACTCTTTCAATGAGTGGGTATTTATGAAGAAAACAGGCTCCCAGAGTATGTAAAAGCATTGTTGCTAACTCTCATATTTCCAAGGTAAAGGAAGGTTCTTTAATTAAAGAAGCTCAGTTGGTTACGGTTTCTCACTACTCCAGATAGGTTTTATGCCCACCAGAGGGGAAGAGGGCAGCTGGAATTGTTCCAAAAGTTGAAAGATTCTTGGGGAACATGGGACCTTTCTTGTCTAGTCAGAAGAAGGACAGCAAGTCCCTTAGCTGGTTAGTGAGTAGATGAGTAGTGGTGTAGACTGGCCACGTGCCCTCTTGAAGGCTTGTTTGTAGAAGGCCTCAGGCATCTTCTCTCATAAGGCCAGCAGATGTAGTCCTGACCCTTATCTAAATGACCAGCCATCCGTGGCTGGACTATCAAGGTGAAAACATCCTCCCAATCCCTTTAAAACTAAATAACTGGCCGGGCGCGGTGGCTCACGCCTGTAATCCTAGCACTCTGGGAGGCCGAGGCGGGCGGATTGCTCAAGGTCAAGAGTTCGAAACCAGCCTGAGCAAGAGCGAGACCCTGTCTCTACTAATAATAGAAACAAATTAATTGGCCAACTAAGTATATATAGAAAAAATTAGCCGGGCATGGTGGCACATGCCTGTAGTCCCAGCTACTCGGGAGGCTGAGGCAGAAGGATTGCTGAGCCCAGGAGTTTGAGGTTGCTGTGAGCTAGGCTGACGCCACGGCACTCTAGCCCGGGCAACAAAGTGAGACTCTGTCTCAAAAAAAAAAAAAAATATTTTAATTTATGTTCTTGTAAGAAAATGACTAATTAAAATTAATTCTATCTAATTAACCATGTAAACATTTCAGTGCCCATTATTTTTTCTATTAAACAATATGTATTAATTCTTATGAATATCATTTATCAAGGAACTCTCAAGGGATATTTTAAACAAACATTTAATATTTTAAACAATAGTTAATATTTGAAAAGTTATTGAAGAAAATCCTTCCACAAGTTTCTATATATTAAAAAAATTAACTTAATTTTACATTTTTACATTTATGTTAGCAAAGATGCTAACAATTGCACAACGAGAGGAAATACAATCCTATTTCCTACCTATTTTCTGAAGACTAAGATTACCGTTGCCAGTAGCTTATGTCTCAACTTCAGCATAATTATTAGCTAATTAAATGTACAATCTTCTATTTCCCATCTTTTCCTACTAGGAATTATTCTGGGCGAAGTTATGAAGCAAACTTCAGTTATATTCCCAGGAATAGGGCATTCACATTTTGTTAAAAATGTATATGCTTCCAAAATAATTAACTACTTACTTGCACATATCCCCAGTAAGGTTGTAAAACCCACTAACATGGTGTTTCTGTGTGAACATGGTTTGGAGGGATAAAAATTTTTTTTGTACGTACCCAGGTTAAGGTAGAAAATTGAGGCCCCTGTCTAATTAAGCTTTATTGATTTATTATTTAAAATAGATCCCCAATGATAGCCTTAATAATATTTGTAATTTTAAAACCTGGAAAGTAGATGCAATGTAGCATTCAATTTCAGAAAATGGTGGGGGAAAGCCTTGAAATTACAGGAGATATTAAAAAACAAGACATAGATTTGAAAGGATCACAAATGTGCTCCATTATGACCACTTTGCCATGAGTAATAATTCAGGTGATTATGTATGTGAAAAAATATCAGCCTTGATTTTTCAGAACAACATATTGTTCATATTGTTTTAATTTATAGGAACTGGTACCAAGATTTTACTGAATAATTTTGTGGTCTTCTGTGCTACTGGTATTTGGTTTCAGAAGACAAACATAGGGCTGTTCAAAGAGAATTTATTCAGTAATTTCACTTTAAAATTTAAAATGTGGTATTTTGGGAGGGAAACTTTAAAAATATGCATTTATCCATTTTTCAAAAGGTAGAGTTGTCAAATTATGAAGCAGGAAAAAATAACAGAGCTACTAATATTAACAAAGATGTTTTCCAGATGGGTTTCTTAAATTATAGCTATATTTCAGAAAGGAACCAATTAGTCTAATTCATTTTAATAAAATATGGTTGAGAATCAATACTACAATGACAAGCCACAATAAAATGAGGTAATAACCCTTCTACTTTAATGAACTAAAAATGAAAGATTAAAACTCTTATCTTTAGTGTTATTAGGAATGACTAATAATGTGTCATGTCACCACAGAAGTCAAATGTTTAACAAATAAAAAATATTTCCTTTAGTGAAAATAATATAAATAAAATATAATCCTCCAAATTTGGCTCTCCTTTCTGTGTTCCTTGAATTGTTAACTCTAGTTAATCTTACCAGTTGAAAGTGATGTTTATTCTAGCTTTTTAAGTTCATAGGTTTCAAATAAAGTGTGACTTTAAGCAGCTACATGGTTAATTGATGATTAAAGCTGATTTTTGTGTTTAATAATCATAAATTAAGCAGACATAATTGGTGCTTTTCTTTAGACCAATTTTGATGTAGCAGAAACAGTTTTAGACGTTGAGCAAGAGAACATGTAAAAATCCTCACTGGGACAATTATTAACTGTGGGACTTAATAAAAGTTATTAAGCTTAAGTTATCAGCTTAAGTCCTAGTTGTTTATATTTACATTTGTTTTAATATTATAAGTATTATTACTGTCATATCTCACAAAAAAAGATGTTCAAATGCCAAACATATGAAAAGATGTTCCACATCATATGTCCCTGGGGAAATGCAAATTAAAACAAGGATATACTACTACACACCTCTTAGAATGCCTAATTTCAGAACACTGACATCAAATGCTGGTGAAGAACTGGAGCAACAGGAACTCTAATTCATTGCTGGCAGGAAGGCAAAATGGGACAGCCACTTTGGAAGATGGTTTGGCACTTTCTTACAAAACTAAACATACTCTTACCATGTGTGTTCAGTAAGCACACTCCTTGGCATCTGCCCAAAGGAGCTGAAAACTTATGTCCACACAAAAACCTGCATATTGATGTGTATAGCTTTACTCAGAATTGCTTAAACTTGGAAGCAGCCAAGATGTCCTTCAGTAACCGAATGGGTGGGGAGGAAAAAAAAAAAAAAACTAGGGTACAACCAGACAATAAAATGTTATTTAGCACTGAAAAGAAATTAGCTATCAAATCATGAAAAGTCATGGAGGAATCTTAAAGGCATATTGCTGAAAAGACTACATACTATATGATTCCAACTATATGACATTCTGAAAAAGACAAAACAAAGGAGACAAAACAAAAAGATCAATGGTTGCCAAGTGTTAGTAAGGGGAAGTATGCATAGGTGGAAAATGGGATTTTTAGGGCAGTGAAAATAGTCTGCAGGATACTATAATGGTAGATACATATCATTATGTATTTGTCCAAACCCACACCAAGAGTGAGCCCTAATGTAAACTGTGATACTGATATTTCAATGTAAGTTCATCAGTTGTAACTAACATACCACATGGACCATTCCAGTACGGATGTTGATAAGGAGGAGGCTATGCATATGTGGGGGCAGGAGCACATAGGAAATCTCTGTATTTTCCTTTCAATTTTGCTGTGAACTTAAAACTGCTCTAAAAAAAATATTCGTTTAAAAAATAGTGATGTCTTACCTAGCTCACTAACTGCTTTTCATATAGAAAACTGATAATGCAAATGATTCTTACACAAAGAAATGCAGATTAATTGTGGGTGAGGGTATACAACTTATCATCTCTTTGTAAATTCATTTCAAAATTCTTTATCCCTGTACATGTGTGGTTCTCAGCATTTCCCTTGCACTGATTATATCATCTTACTGGTTCTCTCTCTAATTAATGATTTAAATAAATTGTTGACATATGTTGATTTAATACTTATATGAGTCAAGATTTCAACTTTTTAAAAAACATTCTTTAAAATACGCTCTATTTTTAATGAGTTGTATGGTTTATGTACCAATGAAGTTTGCACATCAGGAAATAATTTTTCAGAAAATTACTTTGAGTATAGGTTTTTTTTCCTGTTATCCTTTTTTAACTTTCACACTAATATCTTTTTTAAAGTCTGTAACAGAGTTTCAAATACATGGATTGGGGTAAACTTATTTTGTCAATCATGTAACACTGCAATGTTTTCCAAAGCATAGTTTTAAAAAAATGGAATAAAAATACATGACAAATTATGAATTTGATTTACTGGAATTTACTAATTTAGACATCCTAAATAAATTATAAAACATATAGAAATTTTAGTACCCATTTATTGCATCCATTCATAGTGCTAAGAAAGCACAGATGTCCTCATAGAATTAACCAACAGAATTCGTATTTACCAAACTGTATACAAGATTGCCAGTGTGAAAATACAGGATAAATTGAGAGATAGCCATGGTTTTTTTTTTTCCAACATGACAGATGAGAAACCTCATCTTAATCTCTAAAATAATAATTTGTTTTAAGTGAGTTCTAATTTTCTACTAAATAATCCAGGATTTTATTCAAAGGAGAAATTATTCACTTTTCTCTATGTGTGGTAAAATATTTCCCATGGGGTTCTTCTGATTCCCTTAGAAGTTTGACTGCCTCACTTCCTCCTAAAATAATTTCACAGTAGACTTTTCAAGTTTTTGCAAACACTTCAATTTTCTCTTTCCTGTATTTCAATTTTGCCTGCCTCCTAATCCCTAATGAAATTCTTTCCTCTGGCAGGCAACTCTGTCCCTAAAACCCTGCCCTCAAGGAATCAATTGATGCTTTGAGTTAAGCTGCTGTTTTTAAGCATCTGCCCTTTTCAATAGTGTCCTACTAGTCACATGCACTCTCACAGTAACTAGCTGATAGCATTTTCAATTCACTTTGGAAATTGTGGGTGTCTTACTTGGAGCTACATGATGACAAACTGACTTTAAAAGTTAATCTATTCATTTGAGGTAAGTATTCCAACAATATGCTATCAAAAATGATGTTTTCATTGCTCATGCATTATACATAACAATGCCTATTTTATATTAACACAGGTAGATCTTGAAAATTAGACAGCTTAGATAAGTGGGGAAGTACACTGATTAATATCTAAGGATTGAGTTTTCAAATAGTTTTTAGCAACAGAATTCCTTTTGAAAGAAAAGCATACACAAAATCCCCATTAAATTCACTATTGACTTGGAGGGGCATGCATTTGGTGGCTTTTCTCAAACTCCTATGTACACAGTATGCAAAATGCAATGCCAAAGAATAACACAGCATATTCATAATTCATCAGCCTGACACTCAGCATTTCAGCAAGAACTGAATATGCATATTTGAAATGAAAATCTTTCAAAAGAAATCTTTGAAAAATATATTTTAAAAAGAACAATGTAAAAGCATAGTTTTCCTAACCTTAATTTAATATTGAAAACTTTATTCTAACTTTTTAGGATGATTTTTGGTTACAGAGATACATTTTCAGTTTTTGCGATTTTTTTTTTTGGTTGAAAGTTTCAGATTTAAAATTGAAAAGGGCCTGATATTTCCCAGCATTGATTATGAACTGCATGTCTACAATGTAACTGAGAGTGGAGGTGCCAGCATATTTTCCCAGCTAGCTCTGGCTCCTGCCAAGAGGCAATCAGAATCCCAGGTACGCTTTTTGGGCTACGGGTAGTGGCAGCAAGAGTAGGGCTTTCTAGGATCTTCTTTTTTTAGCTGAATGTATAAAATGACCACTATTGCAGGAGAATCATCCTAGAAAGTCATATTCTGCCCAGACTAGCCCTTGAGATTGGCAGATATTGACAGTTAAAGCAGGATATCTTTAACCAGAACTTCCTTAGAGAGTCCAGTTCCTCTGTAGCAAAGGGAATTTGGTTTTAGCTGACAAGACTGGCTGCTAAGACCTTTAAAAGTGGCTATTAGTTGCAATTTATTCCAGGGAAATAGTCTTTAGATCCTAGGCTGGACTTTCTGGTAGCACAAAACAGAGACATATCCAATCTAGCTCCAAAAAAGAGGAAATGGAGAGTTATTGTGCTGATATTGAAAAGTCTCCTAAGAATCCAAAAAGAGTAAGCAAAATAGAGCTAACTTTAGTGGCACAGGAAAGTCACCTGAAACAGAGCAGTTACCCTCAAGGATGCTGTTATGCCCTCTCAGCTCTATTCTCCTCTCTACCTACTGACTTCCTGTCTATTCATAATTTCCACTGTTTCATGGTCTTGGCTGAATCCATTCACTAATTAACTTCATAGTTCCTGTGACTACTATAGATAGCCATCTTCTGTTTGTGTGTCTCAGTTTAGATTCCTGGGAGTCAGACTCTGGTCATTGGCCAGCCTGTGGATTGAGTTAATTGTGTAATCAAGAATAATATTAGAGATAGAGTGTTGATCAAGACAGGCAAAGTCCCTGACCTCCTACAGATTACAGTGTCATGATAATCACCTGTAGTAGAACACAGTCATCTAAAGGCAGAAGGACTGTAGGAAACACAATGTTCTATGAATGGTCTGCATAAAAAGCACATACTTGAAGCTATGACTCCAGGGGAGAAGAGGGGCTGAGGGGTGGGACGGTGGGGAGGCAACACACGTAACGTAAACATTTGTACTCCCATAATATGCTGAAATAAAAAAAAAAAAGCACACACAAAATCTACACTTTTTCCTTGCCGTTTCTTTGCCTCTGTCATTACTGTTAGTATTATTGCTTTTATTGTTTGATGTCTTTTTATACTCAACAGCTACTGCTCTTACCCAGACATGCTCTATGCCAGTGGCTTTCACAGTGTGGTCCCTGGACCAGCAGCAGTAGCAGCAGCATCTAGGGATTTATTAGAAATGAAAACTTTGGAGTTTTATCCCAGACCTACTTAATCAGAAATTCTGGAGTGGGGCCCAGCACTCTGGGTTTTACCAGTGTTCTGATGCATGCCAAAGTAAAGAGCCACTGCTCTGGGCCTTGCATCCAAATATGTCAGTCTGCCTTTATTCCACCTATTACCTATTCTACTCAGTGAGTTCTCCTTTTAATTTTTCTTAAATACTTGAGTCATATGAAAATATAAATATACAGCTTTAAAATAATCCCCATTTAGCCTGCCTTTCTGTAAGCTGTGAAACAAAACTCTTTGCCATTATTCTTCCTCTTGCCCACAGAAGCCGAAGATGTTAATCCTCTCCTATTTGTTATGTCTGAAATGGTGATGAAAATTCAACTCACCAAAAAAGAAATGTAATTAATCGATTTTAAATGTTCATATGACAACATTTCAATTAAATTGATCATTTCTCCCTTCATTTTTCAACCAATTCAACCTATCATGTATGAGCATAGTATCAAATAAAAGCAGTCATTTTCCTAGAATCCTATTTAAAAGCCAATATTACATACATAATAAAATACAAGATTAAAATATTATCTTTCAGAGGGCAGTGAACTCACTTTCTCTAGAAAGTCATTGCTTTATATCGCCTTTCAAGATTTATTTGGCAAATAATATCTTTTTTTAATTAACCATAATTTTGGGGAAAACTATTTTATAAGGAATTAAAAAATCGTTAAGTTAAAAGGAAAAAAATCATAAAATCACCTTCTTGGAATGCCATGTCCATGTCTTTCTGGGTTAGTGTCCTCCACATTATACTGTAGTTATTTAGTACGTCAACATATCACCTCTAGTTTTACTAAAATATTCTTAGTAAAGTTTTTTGCTCTTTAGTCACATTATTTCACAGTTAAGTTAATCATTTATGCAAACTTCTTTCCCCCAAGTGCCAGCTCCATGAGGGTAGAAATTTGTCTGGTGTTTTTTTTTATTTGTCGTTTGTTGTTTCTTTTTTTTTTTGAAACAGGATCTTGCTCTGTTGCCTGAGCTACAGTGCAGTGCTGTTATCACAGCTCACAACCTCAAACTCCTGGGCTCAAGCAATCCTCCTGCCTCAGCCTCCCAAGTAGCTGGGACTACAGGCTCATGCCACCACAACCGGCTAATTTTTCTATTTCTTGTAGAGACAGGGGTCTTGCTCTGGCTGGTCTCAAACTCGCAGCCTCAAGCAATCCTCCTGCCTCCGCCTCCAAAAGTGCTAGGATTACAGGCATGAGCCACCACACCCAGCCTGCTTTTTTTCTTTTAACTGTTAGAACTTTAGCAACTGCTTAAGTATCTGGCTTCTATTTGTTGCTCAATATATATTTGCAGGAATGATGTAACAGGAAAGATGACAATTATATGGTTAGCTAAAAATAGTACAAATAACTATATTTTTTTTTTACAAATAACTATTTTAAAAAGAAGAAAGTAATGATGAGTTTAGAAATTATTATGCACTGAAAATATTTCTTGGGAATAGACAGCAAATGCATGAAGATTTAATGTCTTTTGTGATTCTTTATCAGTTTGTGTATGGGTATCTAGAATATAGGTTTGATATCCAAACTTTAAAATTGTTTTTGTGGAGAAGACTTTGAGAGTATTTCTGCTCCAGCTTCCTTGCCTAAAGGATACAGAATATCTAACTTGTCCAGAACAAAGAGTTGCCAATGTTGTTTTTTTGTTTGTTTGTTTGTTTTCACTTTCCAGGGGTGGAAATTTTATGATCTTCTTTGGAATTCTTCTTACATTTTATCATATCGGCATTAAGAATTTCCTCCTTTTGCCCCAACAAGATAGCTTCTTTCAATTATTTCTTTTCAAAGGTTTTTTTTATAGAATTTTAAATCTTGCCATCAGTTTTTAATACACGTTAAAGTTGCATATGATTTATAGTCTTCCTTATTTACCAACGTTTTCACTCTTTTGCACTAAAAATACCTAACTCATTTAACTCTTTTTCATATGCTGTAATTACAAACTTATACTCAATGATTGACTCTTCCTTGGACTCTCTAATGTTTTTTTTTCAAAGTCTATTCTGTATGTGGGATTACTATTTCAGAGTACTAAACACATGACAACTCTTGGCCCCATCATCTTATACAAGTTCTAAAATGACCTAATATGGTATGGTATTTGTCTTTTCTCTCCCTCTAAGAGCAGAGAAATACTGGTTTGTTTTCAGACTGTAGGTCCAAGACAATCTCATGCCATTATACTTTAATGATCATCCCCAGTCTATGTTGGAAGTGTTGATTATTTGCGCCAATATATTTACCTTTTCTAAATTTTAGCATGTTGAAGAATTAATCCACCCATTCCAACAAAATTATCTTATTTTCACCATATTGACAGTTACATACATATAATTATTGCCTAAAAATCTGTTTATCACAATTTTCATTCTCCATCCAAGAAATAAAGATTGATAAAAATTTTGGTACAGTAACTCTGAACTCCAATTGGATTCTTCTCTTCTGATTCAGCACTTTATAGCTATTTGACATTGGATGAGTTAAAGTCTCATTCTCAACAATTTCATTTGTAAAGAAATACTGGAAATATTATGAGAATAATGGTTAGTGAAACTTGAGTAAATAATAGTCAATAAATGCTAGCTATTTTTTTGTTGGAATTGTCTTAAAATTGTAGTGACTGCTTAGAGTTGGTCTCTAGGATACTTGCATTGATAGAGTGTCATTGTCACTTTTACTCAGTCTTCAGTCATCTTTTTTGCATTATCCTAATATTAATCAAATTAATACTGTCATAGACTATCATATTTAATAAAACTGAAATCCATATCATATGTATCAGTATGTGTATATATGCACAAATATTTTGTCTTAAAAAATTGTCATAGGAAAAATTGACATTGGCAAATTTTCCAATTCTTGGAATAGGGGGGAAAAATCTAGCTTGTTTCTATCACTATTCTAAAACTATTTAGCCAGTTATAAAAATAACAGAAGGATAAAGATATTGTGTTCAAGTATAAATAATGAGTGTAAGTTTGTAATTTTCTTTGTTCTTTGCAATTAAATATAACCTTCAAAATTAAGGAGTTTCAAATTAGTTAATATCTAGTTTTTTAGCTTCCTTGCCTTACTTCTTTAAGGTAAACAGTTAATCTTAAGTAGGGAAATGTGTACATATAAATGATTCATAGTTTTTTTTTTAGTTCATGGGGTGATAAAAATATTATATATATTTTGTATATATTATATATCATGTACTATACTCTTGGGTTTTTATTTTTATCAGAAAAATATTTTAATCATTTATAATACTGTTTCCTTTAGCATTTTATAGAATAAAACAATTTTTTAAAAGCTCTAATCAATTTATTACAGTCTACTGAAAGCCATTTAGAAAAAGAATTTTTAAGTTTTGAGAAAAGCATTAAAAATGAACTAAAATTGTAAATTTTAGGGCTATAAGCTCTTCTTACTCTGATCAGTGCTCAATGTTTTTATATGTAAATGTTAAAACTGCAGCTTGATCTTCAAATATTAACCTTGACTTTTCCTCCTAATTCTTCATTAAATATAAATGCAAACCAAATCCTCAAGGATTTGCATTAAAAAATCTTCATGCTGAACTTACATCACTCAAAGCTAATTCTGTCTCAAGGACATCTCAAGTTTGTTCCCAGTACTATTTAAAATTTAAGAACAAAGATATAGAAAGGAAAATAATTCTTTCTAGTCAAAAAGCCTTTACTAGAGTTTGAAAAATAAAATTAAATTAATTTTCCCTTTTCAGAAAAGAAAGAAAGCATAGAAGAAAATGGAAAGGCATAGGGTCAGGGTGTGGGGGGGGAATCCCTATAAAGAAGTAGAGAGTCCAATGACAAAAATATATATGAGAAAAGGAGGCCATACTCTGAGGAAAAGAGACCAGGAAAAAGTAGAGTTTAAAAAAGTAATGAGAGTGAGGTATATTGCTTGCAAAATGGCCACAATAATTCACATCCTGGTATTTGCCCTTGTGGGTAATCTTTACCCACATAAACTTGGTTTAGCCATGTGGTTTTCTTTGTCCAGTGAGATAAGAGCAAATGCTATAAAAAGAGACCTTAATTGTTTCTGCCTACTGGGAGTCACTACTTTTTGCTGTGCTTATAACTCTTAGTGACTACTAAGTGAGCAAGCCAGTGCTGACCTTCCCCTATGAGGGGCCATATGGAGTAGAACTGAGGTGTCTCAGCTAATAGTTCACTAGCCCACCATCTGCCAACAGCCAGACATGTGTATGAGGCCCTTCGAGGTCATACAGACAACCTGACAGCTGACCACAGACACATGAAAGAGGCCAGCAGAGATCAACCAAACCACCACAAATCAGAAATACTGCCCATTCCAACCACAGAATCATGAACTAAAGAAACTGGGATGTTTTCAGTCACTATTTTGGGCAGTTTGATATACAACAAAAGCTAATTGATGCAGGGTATAAGTGACAATGGGGCATGGTATCTTTTGATGAGAAATAAAACAAGTTAAACTTATTTATTTCTCTACTTGGTGGTTCATTTTAGTTGTTGGCTTCAGAATAAGTGACTATTTCATTTTACTTTGAAATATATATTAGTTTAGTAAGTCTGATTCATCATAAGTTTGCTTTTATTTTGGAAAATATCTATGTTTAAAAAGGTAGAAATTACAACACACCCCTACCACCCTACCCCCAGTTGAAGGAGAGTGGCAGGAGGTATGATGAACATATTTAACTGTTCTTTAGGTAGGAGTAGAACACAGTATTATCAGCTCCATAAAAGACAGATCAAACTAAAGATCAGAGCTAGCATTATATTACATGAGCATGAAATCTTAAATACAATGTATCTTTTAGAAACAAAGGAAAAAAGTAGTAATTTTTATCATATAAATGTTTATTAATTTTATTCACATATACTATTAGATATAAGTTTCATTTGTTTCCATAATAAATTCAACAAGTTTTACCAAAAGCCATTCTCAATGTGCCTGAAATTTTACTAATATTTATGTTTTCTACCCTTTTTGAGTTTTAAGATACAAAACTATTTGTTTTATTTTTATTTTAGCCCTCTGGCTCATAATTATCTGGAACAGCTGTAACAGAGTCTGCTCCCACTGATAATTAAATTTTACTGTAAATTGTGGGTCACTTTCTTTCCAAATACCAAAGATATATACCACCTCTTTTCTTTGTGTGTGTGTGTGTGTGTGTGTGTGTGTTTACTCTTTGATTAACTGAAAAAGGAAAAATTTTTTTATTGTGTTTTTGGGTGAAATATCAGTTTATAACTCCTTAATGGAAGGACAAGGATACATGCTGTGACCTGAGTATAATGGCATCAAATCTTTAAACAACTAGTTAAATTAAGCAATTTACAATACTATAAAAAAAGTTTTTTTCATGTAGCACATAGGTGGTTAAGTATTTATTCAATTGCATGGCTTTATGTCTTCAAACAATGTATTAAGTTATATTAGTTTACAAAGAAAAGAATTTCAAGTGAATGTCACATTACTATCAAAGAATATATATTTGAATATATATTGAGATATAAATCTATGGAAAGATATGTATAAAAGTAAATTTAATTGTAAGCATTATTATATATATGACAGTCATAGCCAGTTTGTTTCTCATAGCCAGTATCTTATTAAAATAATTTAAAATTTTCGTTGTCATGTGCTTGATGACTTGCTGAATTATTTTTCAGATTTCCCTGAGTACTCCTTAGAAGCTTATCTATCAACCAAGTTATGACAGTTAATATTTTTTAATGTCTCATTGGAAAATTTCAAACATGTAAATATTGAGCAAATAGTATACTAGGTATAAGAGAAGATAAAGAATGTAGGCTTTAAACAGGTAGCAATAAGCCCAGCTAAAAATTGGAGTTCTGTTTCTAAAAAGAAAGAGGAAAATGTCACAGGATAGATAGCCATGGAATGGCTAAAATTACCAAGTAGTTTCTAATTAGTAGTGGTCTTTCTCTGTAAGTCAGTTTGTCATGCAAACGTGTGTTTTTCAATATCCCAGTTGAATGTGTAAAATAGGTTTTGTTGAAAGAACATGACTGATATATATTTAATAGTCAGTATGAATAGCTAAAATTCCAAATAATTTCCATGGTGGTAATAAGTTTGTTTTATATCATTTCAAGATTTATAAATTGGATTTAACATTTTCTCATTTATGCAATGTATATTTATCTCATATATACCATCTACCTAATCACTATTTAAAATACCAGAATTAGATCTTAATTTAAAGATCAGTATCTTATAATTTATATATAAATTATACATATGATACATATATAAAAAATACATATGTATCATCACATAATAATGAAAGATTAGATAGAAAGGTATAAATAGATGATAGATAGGTAAATAGATGGCATAACCTGTTCTTAGTCTCTAACAAGAGAGCTGAGACATATTTTATGTAATAAGAAAAGTGAAGAATAAAGAGTTCATTAATAGATACTGGGAGAATATATAGCTCCTTTTGTCCAATGGGACAAAAAATTAAAAGATAGTTTTGAAAAACCTACAATGTATGTTTTCCCCCTCCCTTTGTTGTATAATTTGTCCTTTCTATATTCATTATTATTTTAACTTAAGCTAGAATTTGAACTAAAAAATGTCCGTAACTTGCCCAGACTCAACATATTAGTCTAAAAATACTAGGGGATAATGTTATGTCCAAGACATATTATAGTAGTCACAAAAGTCACATAAGTCTTGCAAGTAGCCATTTGGTCAGTACTGCATTTATTTTACAAGTAAGAGAAATCTCTGTAATATGATATACAGGTTTGTAATGTTTTGCCTAAATGAGTTATATCCTAATAATCCTCTAATGTACATAAACTAGATAAAACTGAAACAGTGAATAAAGTGTTGGCAGATGGTCTACTCATTTTAATTGTAGATGAAATGTGAGATAGATGTTAGAGGTTTTAAAGCAATAATAGAGGAAAATTGTAGGAGAAAGAATGTAGAGTGATTTACTATTATTATTATAAAAAAGTCATAAGGAATAGATCTCAATTCAGAGACCTGAAAATAATGTAATATTTTGTTATTTTTATACTTATCATAAGCATAAATAATCTTATTATATTTATATTTTACCAAACTATAAGAGGATAGCCAAAATGCCTTCATATGTAATTTTATCTCAACTTTGACATTCCTTTTTAATTTTTAAATAAAGTAACCTAATATATATCAATTCTGAGGAATCATGTATAATCTAAGTAGCTTCCGGAATTTGAAAGATATCTAAATATTAACTCATATTTTTGGCACATGTAAGAAAAAAAAATATTACCTCATAATGTCTACCTTCCTAGGATTTAGTGAAAAAATACTGTTTGCATCCAGATATATGACTATGGCAGTTTTCTCATAAGAAAATAGTGCATGAAATGATAAAAATGTTTCATGTACCCCCAAGGAATTTTCTTAGCTTTCTGATATTTAATTTGGTTTAATGGCTATGCTATGCAAGTGATTTTTTTTTACTGTTGTAGTTATCAAAAGATAGAATCCATAGTTTGGTCTATTAAAAGTTACCATTTAATAAAGACAAATCCTTTAAACATTCATAAAAAAAATCATAAAACAAACGAAAGACTGGTTATTAAAATAAAGGTAGAAAATATTTATTTTCTTCTACAACTATTCCAAAACAAAATCCCTCTCTTAGCAGAATCAGTTGTAACTGAGAAAGCCTAGAAGTAAAGGACTCACTATAATAAAAAGCAGATGACTTCAGAATAGATATGTCAATGCCAAAATTTGATTAAATGTAGACATGATAAAAGATAGCTTATTCAAATATTGGCCCTTTAGACTTGTGGAGCTTTATAAGTCCTTGAATAATAAAAGGCACAGAAGTTGTGAAATCAGTACCATGATTTGAATTAATCATAAATGTATAGAAATTCAATTAATAACTACTGATATTATAGTATTTAATATAAGAAGAGCAAAGTTTGGCCATTCTTTATTAAGATGGACAGATTCTAAAAGGTATAATATAATTTATCATATTATAAAATGTAATTATTTGTAGATATATGTTGAAATGGGTAGAAGTTTTATTAGATTTTAATTTCCATGGTTGAATGACATGTTATTTAATGTACTTAAAACTATTAGGATAGAAAATTTTTTAAAACTAAAAACTATTGGGTTTTTATTATTCATAAACTACATATGTATTAATAATAAGCTATGTGAAATGCAATTATTTGTATAAGTTAGTCACTTTAATGTAATAATCTCAGTTTGAATTAGCTGAACAATTGTGGGTATTCTTCAAAGTACGACCTATTTTCAAATTCAAAAGTACTGAAATTAAAAAAATCACTTAGAAAAAGTTTTTTTTTAAGTAATCACAGTCTATCATTTATAATATAGTCAAATAAATAGAATTTAGGATTGCAAAACTGTCCAGTATATTTTGATGTAGTCTGAGTCAAATTATAATTAGTATCAGCCCACTGACACTGGCAGATATTTCTGCATACCCCTTGTAGCAACACAACCATTGGTATATGGTAGGGGAAAGAAGTAGGGGAAAAGAAAACATGGTTAATAGAAATGCTGGGTCAATGCAAAATGGTTTGTCCCATTTCCCAGTTAATTGATATAACAAAGATTTGAATGAAAGCTCTAGGAACAAGTTTCTACTTCAACAATTATTCTTTTTCTTTCTTCATTCACATTTACCATAGCAAACTTAAGACTGGCTAGCTAGAAAACTAGCTAATACCAGCCCATACATCTGGCTTAAGTTTGTTCTTAGAAGACTAACAATGAATGAACTCACTGACAGAGTTCTTGTCTTTGCCTAATATAGTCAACCAAAGCACACTCTACTGCATGCCTAAACCACCAATCAATATATTACTAAATTGAGTCAATCCTATTTTTAAAAAACATGTACAACAAAAACAAAAATTTCAACTTTAGTAAGACAATGAATTTGATGACATCTTATGTCCCTTTAGGCAAAATTCTTTACAAAACTCAGCAGGAATAATTGCAAATAGGCAGAATATTCCAATCTATTTCCTATCTTTAAAATGTTTGAATTACCTACAAGTTATTAGATGCTCTTAAATTTATGCTCCTTGCACTAACCACTTCTACTGCAAACTAAGTAATGTAGTCACAACTGAACTCACCTCTACCTTAGCAAAAATGCTAAAATCAAGTAGAATCATCCTATTAATAGACGTCTTCCTTTCAATCATCTCCCTCATTTCCATTCTCTTGTCAAATCCTGTATGCTGTGTTCATTTACTATATATCATGTGCAACCCTTCCTCTTTAATTTCACTGCCTCTTTCTCCATTTAGACTAAGATCTTTTCTTGGTTATATTTTACTAACTGAATGATTTTCCACTTGTCTATAACTCACTCCCCAACTCTCCTTCATATAGCTAATTCCAACTCATTCATCAAGCACAGTTCATGAACCATCTCCAGGAGGCCTTCCTTAATTTTCTTTTCTTTTTTTTTTTATTGGGGGAAAACTACAAAGCATTTACAGTACAATGTTTACAGTCACAATCTGTAGTGAGCTGATTTCCCAAAATATATTACCACTCAAGTTGACTTATCTTGTTACATTCAAAAACCTACTCTGTCAGG
>CAUYRT010105797.1:0-22551 GCA_963574885.1 Lepilemur ruficaudatus | reverse complement strand
TCACAAAAATTAATTCACTATGGATAACACATAAACCTAAGGCATGAAACTATAAGAATTCTGAAGAAGAGGTTGGAAAAACTCTTATAGATATTGGCCTAGCCAAAGAATTTATGAAAAAAAACCCAAAAGCAATCACAGCAGCAACAAAAATAAATAAGTGGGACCTGATTGAGTTAAAAGCCTTCCACACAGCCAAGAAAACAATTCACAGAGCGAACAGACAACCCACAGAATGGGAGAAAATATTTGCATGTTATACATATGATAAAGGGCTAATAACCAAAATCTACAAAGAACTTGGGCAAATCAGCAAGAAAATGTCAAATAACCCCATTAAAAAGTGGGCAAAAGACATGATCAGTGGGTTTTTTTAAGTCACAAATGAGATTCTTAGATTTCAGAAGAATAGTAAGGGACTAACCCCTGACCTTAGAAGGGACACGCCCAGTCTCCCTTTTTGCACTACACTGCGTGTGCCATGCCAAGGTGGCAGTAAGTATGGATGGTACCATAAAAGTGGCATTTCTCCTGGAACATTGGGTCTCTGCCCAAAGGTAAATGCATACAGGGGCTTTTAAACCACACTGGGGGCCATTGCTGTTCAAAAGAAAACCAGGAGCTAGTGAAAAATGTCAATGATGGGGCTGAAAGGAGAGTTTAGCTGATGGACCCCATGAGTATGTGAAGATCAGACACTGTTCTGATTTTCTATGTGATTGGTGGGTTCCCTTCTGCCACAGCTAGATGGAAAATGATGGCTAGATACTAACAGGGAACAGTTTTCTCAACTTGGATTGTCCAAATCTCTGATCTTACAATGAAATTTCAGTACAGGCTCTCATACAGAGTGGACCTTGTCATCAGCCCAAGGCACTGACAAGTTACTTAAATAAACAAACTCTCACAACCCTAGTTCCAGGGTGGTTTCATATCATAGCCTAGACCTTGAATAGGCATCCAGACCATCAGCGGACTCTTGAGAACAAAAACAAAGCAATATGCTTATTCAGGTATGAATGACACTAAAACCTGTGCACAGTTAATGTACACAACTTGATGAGTTTGCAGCTAAGTGTATAGCCCTGAAACCAACATCACAATCTATGCCATAAACCTGTTCATCACTTCTAAAAGCTTACTCCTGCCCTCTTTACTAGTATTATTTGTAGTAGGAACACTCAGTATAAGATCTGGTCTCTTAGCAAATTATTAAGTGCACAATACAGTATTGTGACCATAGGCACTGTGCTGCACAGTAGAGCTCTAGGATTTGTTCATTTTCCACAGCCAAAACTTTGTGCCCTTTGATCAACATCTCCCCAGTCCCCCTTCCCCTGTGAACCAGAATTTTACTCTCTGTTTCTGTGAGTTTTACTATTTTAGATGCCTCAAATCATGTATGTAGTATTTGTCCTTCTGTGTCTGGCTAATGTCACGTAGCGTAATGTCTTCCAGGTTCATCCATGTCACAAATGGCATGATTTCCCCTTTTATAAGGTTGAACCGTATTCTAGAGTGTATAGGTGCCACATTTTCTTTCTTCATTCATTCATCTATGGGCCCTTGGGCTGCTCCCATCTCTTGGCTTTTGTGAATACTGCTGCAGTGAACACGGACGTACAGGTATCTCTTCAAGATCCTGACTCATTTCCTTTGGAAAGAGACCCAGAAGTGGGATTGCTGGGCCATATGGTAGTTCTGCTTTTAATTTTTTAAGGGCCTGTTTTCCCCAGGGGCTGCACCCGTCAGTGGACTCTCGACAGGCGTTAGTGTCACCTGTTTAAGGTGAGCTGGAAATCTTTCCTGATCCAATTCTGCTGTGAGTGGTCGGAAGAGGAATAGGAAATGAGGTTTTCTGCTGTGTCACTCTCACAGCTGGTGGCACACTGTTATCTCAGGCAGTCATTGGTTCATATTCACCACTGCCCACCTCTGCTGCCCAGGCAAGGCTGCACTGCATGCTGTCTATAAATGACAATTAGGATGTTTGCCCATGAATGCGGGAGAGTGGCCAGTATGTGCTGACATGCAGTAGCATATGAACATTTATAGCACTTAATGTTGATTATAAGTGACAATGTAAGGGCTGGGTCAGTACCAGGTTTACCAGCTTTGCAGAGAATTCTAACTGTGCTTACATCACTTCTCTGTGCCTTGTCCAAGCAGAGATTGTTTGCTGGTGAGAGAAAAAGCAAAGAATGACTATTCTCCCATCATTTAAAAATTCTGTAAAGCACAATGACAGTCGTTATGAATAGTTGATATAAATATATGAAAAGGTGATTCCTGATTATCATCCAAGGGAGTGGGGATAATAGATGCCTCATAATTTTAATGATTCTGAGCAAAGCATGTTTCCAGTACAGATAGCTGCTTTTAGAAGTGCCGCAATCTCTCTTTTCCCCAGATTTAGTGGGAGATGAAATGGCTTAAAGGTGGGCATCAGGGAGGGGAGTCCTCAGAAAGCCAGCCAGCCATACCTTGTGGGTTTGCTGCCAAGACTCGGGAGGCAGTTTCTGTACATCTGTGCCGACAAAAGCATCCCCAGCCCTCGAGGTAACATTTGATTTGCTCATTTATATCTCACAAACGGCATTTAGGATGATGCCAAATGTGACTCTAATATTTCTTTAAAAGTGAATACATACAACTGGCAGATGTCATTGATAGGAAATGACAGAAAAAAATAGAAATACCCTATATGCTGTAAAGAAAGGCTGGAGTACCTTTTTTTTCCTATCAAGTACTGTTTTTATCCTTTTTTCATGAGCTTCCACTGAATATTGGGCTGTTTGGGCATTTTAGTATCAACTGATGTTTCTAGCTGACAAACAAAAGCAGATTCTTTTCTTCTTTTTGCCTCTGTCTTAATGCAAGTGATGTGCGCCATGTCCGTACGGCTCATAAAACCCAAATGCACTGCTGTGTCTGGACATGGCTGCATCCTTCTTTAGACACTTGACTTCTGCGTCTGGAAGTCCACAAAGTGCATAGTTAGAGCTCAGCTTTTAAAATGATGACCTCATCAGCGGTATCTATCAGAACATCAGCACTCTGCCTACGAGGAGGACGTTCCAAATGTGGGATTTATACTCGGAAGCCTGTGCTGTGGAAGATCCATTTCCCATAAAGCAAAATAAATTGCACTCAGGATCTAATGCCGGCAAGGTGTGCGCATGACTCCAGGGGAGCCCTAAGGGACAGTTTTCTAATTAGCAAAGAAAAATTGAAACAGAAGTGGGTGCCTTACCAACATTACCAAATAAACACTTAAAAAACAATGAAATGACAGAAATGAGATCTCCTCAAGCTACTAGTAAGCATGCTAAAATAATATGAAACTCTTAGGAAAAGGAATCTATCTACCTATGTAGACAGCATATTTACATATTTTATCTATTTATGGATATTGTAAAGTTTATGTTGTACTTTACATATGTAATATGTACTTTGCTTTGAACACAGTACTTGCATAAATAATGTATTCAAGCTCTTGAAAATGCTATTCCATCGGGACCTAAATGTCATGTCTGCGATTCTCTATACTTGGCATCTTCCCTTGAGCTCTAGCCCTGGTCATGGCTGAGATACCACGTGTGAGATGCTCCTGAGCAGCAGGGGCTCATGAAGACCTGGCCAGCAATTTACTGGACTCTGTTTATCACCCTTCCAGTTTATTTCGGGCCCTAAGCTATGCTGCGGAGTGGAGACTGGAGACAGAGGCTCCGAGGCCACACTGGCTGGGCTCTAATTCCAGCTTTACCACTCCATAGCTGTTTGACCATCCATAGCTGTTGACCATCAGAGGTACTTCACCTCTCTGCACCTCCATTCCCTCTTCTGAACATGGTGGTGATAACAACAGTGTCCACTTCACAGGAGTGTGGTTGCATATTTAATGGTGAGGTGCTTGGTCCAGGTGCCTCTGATATTATCCATCCATCACTCAGTAGGCTGTATCCTATGCAGTTAAAGAAGAATCCACCCACACTGTCTCTGCCTGGAGAGTTTTGTGCACCAGAGCAAATAAGGCCTATGCCCCAAGTGTACCTTCGGGGCAATCACCTCTGCAAGCCTGTAGCTTCTTTTGGCTGACACCTGTCACTTTCCACCGGGGGATTCTTTTCCAGCAGTGGGAGACTGCTCAGCTCACACCAGAGCAATCTGCAAGGGCTGGAGAGTGAATGTCCCCCGAGCAGCCCATAACCAATGATGGGCAGGAAGTGGGTGGACAAATGCCCAGCTCCCATCACTACTGGGTGGGATATCTGTGTGTGCTTGCTCTGCACAATCTCCCAGACTTCCCTGCAGGATGGCGCCCCAGCTGCCTGCAGCTAAAACAGGCTTAATAACGCACACACTTTCTTGCCTACCCTTTCTTCCCCGCCTTGCTCACCACTACCTGTCTGGTGCTTTCTGAAACCACCTCCCAAATAAACTATTTACACTCAAATCTTCATCTCAGGGCCAGCTTCTGGGAAGTCTCGTGAACCATCCTGGACCATAGGAACGGTAGCCTTGTTGAAATGGTAGCCCCTGCTGTGACATCTGTTCCTCTCCTGGTTGCTGAGTGAATTCTGTCCAGGACACGTGGTGAGCAGGGATTGATGTGTCACATGCAGAGGCAGCATCACATGGGAAACGTGTTTGCTCATGCAGCGATGCTATGGCTCTGTTCACAGAGCATCCTAGCCTCTTCAGGATGGAGCATGTCCTGCGCATAGATGGGGACAGAAGCTCTCAGAATCCTCATGAATGCGTCCTGCAGTTGCTGCTGGAAAACAATGAGTGTGAAACCACCATCTATTTGACCCCATCAGCTACTTTAGTGAGTTTTAAGAGTTAGCATCATTCCATGGGTGTCACCTTCAAATCTTTCTTAAGAACATGCTGACTTGCTTTTTCAGATCGAATGCACATCCACCAAGTCCATTGGCTTCTGGTGTGAAGTCCGTGGGGCTGTCATCTCCATTTCAGCTAATAAGATACAAAAGTCACTGAAGTAAGATAAGAGTTCCAGCAGCTGTATTATAAAGTATCATCAGATATGTGCCTCTGATGTGTTTGAAAAGCATATTCTAGGGAGTTTTGTCTTGGCATTTATATTTATTCTACTTTCAACTCTGATAAGTGGAGATCTTCACTGGATATGAACTTCGACAAAATTATGTTCAGTGGTCATTGAAGATGTCATAGTGTCAAGCCTGTCACACTTGCTTCCAAGTTTCAAGAAGCCCTTCTAGGGGATGCATGAATACTCAGATTCATGGTCAGGGTCTCAGTGCTTTGTGGTCTTCAGCTAACCCGTCATTCACCCTTTCTTATCAGCTGCTCCTTCCTGAGGGCCGTGGAGGAAGCATGGCTGCTCTTGTCAGGAGAAGGCTCGCCGATGCTGATGGATGGAAGCATAGCTGGGGATGGGTGGCTTCTGCATGTATTTATCACCCAGGGCATGACAGACATGTGGCAATGTGACAAAATTGTTTAACCAACTCACTCTGCAATCCCCCAGGCCCAGACCTCAGACTGGTACCGGTCCATGGCCTGTTAGGAACTAGGCCCCACAGCAGGAGGTGAGTGGTGGGCAAGCGAGTGAAGCTTCATCCATATTTACAGCCGCTCCCCATCACTTGCATCACTGCATAAGCTCCACCTCCTGTCAGATCAGTGGCGGCATTAGATTCTCATAGGAGCCCGAGCCCTACTGTAAACTGCCCACGTGAGGGGTCTAGGTGGCTTACTCCTTATGAGAATCTAATGCCTGATGATCTGAGGTGGAGCTGAGGCGGTGATGCTAGCCCTGGGGAGAAGCTGCAAATACAGATTATCATTAGCAGACAGCTTTGACTGCACAATAAATGTAATGCACTTGAATCATCCTGAAACCATCTCCCCCACACCCAGTCCATAGAAAAATTGTCTTCCATGAAACCAGTCACTGATGCCAAAAAGGTTGGGGACAGCTGAACTAACTGAATGCACAGGTGATGCTAAAAAGGTGGAGGAAAGCAATTAGGAAAAAAATGAGATTACTGCAGGAGGGAAGTCAGTACCCAAGATATATATTTTGGTGTCTAGAGCCTGCTGTAAGCTCAGCAGCAGCAATGATGAGAGGGAGACACAATCGGCAGCATGACTCACAGCGTCCAAGCGGTAAAAATAGACCAGGGGCTTATGAGAAGCTCATCCACTTCTGCTCCTGATATGGGACGCAGAGTTCTCACAGAAGCAGTGAGCATCATCTCCCAAAACACCCCACTGGGAATGCCTCCCGCAGCCCCCGGCTCTCCAACCCCCTCACCCTGTGCTGGCTTTTCCCTGGCTCTTATCTACACAGCTCACTTGTTAAGTTCATGATTAAGCTTCACAGACAGGGGCTGCTTCTGGCTGGTTCCCTGATGTACCCCCAGCGCTGAGAACAGTGCCTGCTGCAGGGTGGGTGATCAGTGCATATTAGTTGAGTGACCCATTGAAAAAATTTCATGAGGACTGTTTTCTTACTAAGTAGAGCTGTGGGCTCCAGGGAGAGCAGTTTGGTGCTTTGCAGATGTTCTTTGGTGTAGGTCTCTGATGGCTTATTTCAGTGCACTATGGATTGTGGCATATCTAGCCCAGGGAGCAAATAAAGATATACATAAATAAAGGGACCACATAAATAATGAAAATATTTAAAGAAAATAGGGAATGGTGGGGATAGAGAAAAGTGAATGAAACCCACGCAAGCTGACCGTTCAACCTTGGCTCTAGGTTGAACGGTCTATGGCAATGAGGCTGCTTGGGGGGCTTCGTCCTGAGGCTGCATTGTCTCTGTTGTGAAGCATGGAAGTTCTCAATTTTCAGTTTTCCTCAGAATGGATTGAGATCCAAACTTTAAAATCTGTAGTTCATGAAGAATAGCGTTTATAAGGTCAGTGTTCCTGTGTTCCTACACAGGAAGGTGTGTGTGTATCAAGAGTTGAGCTGGAGAGTTAGGGGTTGGCTTATGTGGGGCCTCATGGGCCATGCTAAGGCCTTTGGTCCACACCCCAGGAGCAGTGTCACTGGAAGAATTTATGCAAGGGTGTCACAAGATCAATTCTTTTTCTGAAACACCCCTGTGGCTGCCTCGTGAGCCACGTAAGGTTATGGGGAAGTGGCTGTAAGATCGTGGCAGTGGTCTGGGTGAGACAGGAGGATAGCTTGGGCCAGGGTGACAAGGGAGAAGAACTGGTAGGACTTGTCAATGATTTGATTTTGATGGTGGGAGAAAGTAGGTCTTGTCCAGGTGGGCAGGTGGTTGGGCTGAGCACAGACACGGGTGTGGTGAGGGACCAGCAGAGGGTCTGATCACTGGCACGGGTGGTGGTGGGAAGATGATGAGTTAGAAAAGGCTGGACAGTGGACTTGGCACAGAGTGGCAGGGAGACCTGGAGGGGAGCAGGAAAGCCAGCAGAAGGTATGATCAGGAAAGTCTTGGGGAAAATGATCTCAAGGAGACAGAAGTTGCCAGTGGGGCTCACATGTCTGAGAGGTCGGGCAAAGTGAGGCGGGGAAGGTTTCCTCTGGACTCCTTGATGTTTAGGGTCCCTTCAGTGGGGTGAGAGGAGGGGATCAGATTGGTTCCTATGTATCCACACCCCAGATCTGTCCCCCCTTACTCAACCTGGCAGGTAAATTTGGGTGGATTTTAGGAATCCTCTTGGATTTCTTACATCGGGTTTCCCCCCCCAATGACACTGCAACATTTTAAATAAAGTTTAAATTTAATATGATCTTAGGTGACGTCCACCCATATTTGTTGTTTCAAAGTTTACTCCAGGAGCCTGGTTCAGGTGTTTCTGCTGACTGGGTACTGCTCAGCATTCTCCATGGGAGACCAAGTCCTGGACGTCAGGGCACAGTGGGGCTGGGGCTTATTTTAGGAGTTCAGAATCCAAATACAGGAAGTGAGAGGCTAGACTTTACCTTTGTAGCACTTGAAGCAAAGTTTTTAAAAATTCTGAAGATAGTGACATGTCATTAAAAAGAGTTTCAGCATTTTCCAGCAGTCATAGTGTCCCTGTTCTGCCGGGTTTCGCGGTTCAGCAGTAGTTAGAGGCAGTCTTCAGAACAGCATTGCTAAGGGGGATGGTTTCTTTTGACTAGTCCAGAATCTGTGTCCCAGGACAGCAGAAATCAAAGCGGGACTATCTCAAATGCTGACCCTAAGAATATCGTTTAACTTAATATCGTTCCCCACACTTTCAAGCCCTGGCCCCCAATTTATCCTAAGTGCTTTAATTTGGCACCACCAGTTTGGTTCTTAAATAACCTCAGGAAGGAATTTCCGTTTAGGTTCTGCAGCTGTAGCTGGGAGCACCTCGTTGCCCAAGTTGGGTCTATCAGTGCAGGCAGCCCTGTCCTGAGCAAGTTATAAGACAAGGCACAAGGGCACGTGGAATCAGATAAAGTTAAACCTTTATCTGAAATACGCCATGTGTCCAAGCAGCAGCACACCCCAGAAAGGGACACTGTGATGCCACATCTCAGTTGTCACCACATCAAGTCAGGTTTAGGAGAAAGAATCCCCCACCCCAACACACCAAAGAGAGAGAGCGCATGACCACGACCCTTCCTGATGCTACCAGAGTTAAGGGTGGCCAGTGCTCTGGAATATTGGCACTTTTAGTTTTTCCTTTGAAAACTGAAGAAATACAGTCTCAAACTATAAACTTTTGAAGTCATTTTAAGGCCCACTGGAAAAAGTCCTTCTCTGGAAACCCTGGGCTGTCCCTGTTGCCAGAGGGGAACACTGGCCCTGTGAGTACAGCCCAGGACTGTCCACACCTGAGCCACAGTGCTGTCGGTATCCCTCTGACTTATTTAAAGTCCGTTGATTCTGTGACTTCCAGGTCAATGGCTCTTCCCAGACCGGCAAGCCAAATCAGTGTGGTCCAAAGCAGACCATGGCGGTTCCTGGAATCAGGCAGGGGTGAGGGGAGTTTGAGCTCTGTGGACCCCTCACCTGTGAAGCAGGCTCGAATCAGCCCATAGCAGAAAAGCTGGTGGCCCACAGCCCCACACTTGGTCAGCCAGGAGGGTATTAGAATAAAGGAAGTATTTGGCAAGAGGACCCAGGTATCTTAGTTGGGCTCCTCTCCCCCAACAAGGATTTGGGTGCATGCAGCTTATGTGGGGATTAATTCCAGGAAGGGTTGGAAGTGGATGGGAAGTGGGCGGGAACTGGGGCCAATGCACCACTCATCACCCGGAATTCCCCAGGCGACAGGGGCCCAGGCCTCCTGGACCGTTGGGACGCAGTTACTGGTGGGTGCATCCTCCATGTCCGTGCATTGTGGCTGAGGCTGCCCCAGGGCTCTGACTCCAGCCTGCCAGCCTGAGGACTGCGTCTTTATCGCTTGCGGCAATGACAAATGCCGGAGAGCTGCGCCGGCTGCAGCAGGAACGCCTTCACTTTCTGACTCATCGTCTTTATTCCCATGTAGTTCCTTAGGGGGAACGCAGTATGTGCGTACCCCTGGCTGGTGAGAGCTGGGGCTTTTCTGGAAGAAGCTATTTGCAGCTCACCAGGGGCCCTCCTTCCTCTGCAGCCACGCAGCCCATCCACCGCACCCTCAGGCACGCAGACCTTGCCACATTAGGCTGGGCGGGCACGGAGCCGGAGCGTGGCCGGGGACGCGCCTCGCCTGCACCCCCTTGGCAGTGAGGCACAGGTCCCCTCTGTGGCTGCTGAGCGGTGGGTGTGGGGGCTTCCCTGCTGGAGACGTGAGAGTGGGCAGCAGTGGGCGTGAGTGAGACCGCTGAGCGGGGCCCAAGCACCTCTGCCATCCGCCCAGGAAGGAAGCCGCCAGCAGGGGCCTCCTGCGGCCATCTGTTTCCTGCTGTCCAGGACATGTGGATTGCCCAGAATTCGTGAATCCCACTCAAGGAGCTCATCTCCGAGAAGGGCTGGTGGGACATGGGGGCGCGCTATTCCATCAACTCGGGAACCCTGCGCAGGGTCACTGCCTTCCTGTAGGGAAGCTTCCCCAGCGGGCACAGCAGTGACCTCTCTGAAAATCCTGGGGCCCAGGGGGACCGCAGCAGGCAGAAATACAAAGAAGTGTTCTAGGTCTCCCCAGGGTACATAATATGGTCTTAACAGCAAAATCCAGTAAAAAATAAAGGAAAATGCCTGGCAGGGATAAAAACGTAGGTAAGGCAAGTAGGAAAGCTAAGAGATTAACACAAAAATGTTAACCACTGGGTAAGTGGAAGATTAAAATTAAGGGGAATAGCATTTAAATGTCATATAATTTCAAAGCCCCAGTGAAGAAAAAGGTAGGTGAAATGAAATAGATTTCAAATAAATGTTAAAATGAACAAACAGAAAAGCCACCCTAGTGCCAACAAAATTTACAGGCAAGCCTAGAAGTTAGAGATGCATTTTAAAGTAAAAATAAAAACCAAATGAGCAGGCAAAAGTTAAAACAAGACTGGCAGTTGGAAGCGAAATAAATATAGTTCTTCAAAATGATAAAAAAGATGAGAGTGCGCAGGCTCAGGCTCCCACCTCCCCCACAGGCACGCACTGGAATAGTCATGAGAATTGGAGGAAAAGAGAAATAAATACAGGTAGAAGTAAGGAGCCTGAAGGTTAAGTAGAGAGTGTTTCCGTCCCGTCCGTCAGAAATAAAAACACAGTTGTCTAGATGCTGAGTCCCACAACAGAACGCATTCATAGTGACTTAGGAAAGTGACATGGAGTTAAAAGACCATAAATAAAATATGTGAAGAATCCCACAGGACTGAGGTGTAAATCTCCCTGGACTGAGCATTGGTTTACCATGTGACATCTCTGGGTCCCTGTAATTTTGACAGAAACCCCAGCATCAATAATGGACTCTCAGAGTTTAGAATCTGATGGACTGTGGGCAGGTTTTATTTAGCCAGGAGAGGGATTCAGTGGGCACACACGTGTGTATGTATACGTTTCAATTATTTGTCATTATAAAATAATACTGGAGCTTCGGTTTCTCTGAACTGTAACTTTTTTCCTTTATGTGTTTAGAAGGTCCACTTTTTATTTATATCATTAGATGTTACCCTTACATTTTTAATACTCATTTCCTTTTTTGGTTTGGTTGGTTGTTTTCTTTTTGAGACAGAGTCTTTCTGTCACCCTGGGGTAGAGTGCAGTGGCATCATCATAGTTCTCTGCAGCCTCAAACTCCTGGGCTCAAGGGATCCTCCTGCCTCAGCCTCCCAAATAGTTGCGACTACAGGAACGTGCCACCACGCCCAGCTAATTTTTGCATTTTTTATAGAGATGGGGTCTCCCTCTTGCTGAGGCTGGTCTTGAACTCCTTGCCTCAAGTGATCCTCGCACCTCGGCTTCCCAAAGTGCTAGGATTACAGGCGTGAGCCACTGTGCCCAGATATGCATTTCTTAATGTACAAATTGTAGAGCTAATATTGTCTTGGTCATCCTTAACCATACAGTGATCTTAGAGTCTTCTTCCTTTCTTACATTATTTTCCATATTTCAGTGCCTTCTAACTTTATACCACCAGAATTAATCATCGTTACTGTCATTATGTTTGTTGTTTTCTGTAGTGAGTGCTGATTAAAGATTACTCATTTCTATCCTTACTTTCCATCTTGCATCTCAGTTTTACTTTCTTTGATCTGTTTCCTTTTGTCTGGAGAATGTACTTGAGTGGTCTTAAGTCTCTTAGAGATTCATTCTTTGAGTCTTTGGACAAATGCACGTTCTCATTTGTGAATGATAGTTTAGGTACAGAATTCTGGGGTGAAGGTGTTTTCTTTTCACACAAACTGAGATTATTTTTTATTTTCTTATGGTTCTGTTGCTTTTATTCCTCTTGGTTTGTTTTTTTTTCCTCTTGTAGAGATATAATTTTTTTCTCTACTTCAGATCATGTTTTTGTCTCTTGTATAGTTACTATAAGACATTGGTGTGGAGTAGCTTTCATTTACCTTGCATTATGTGTACCAGAATCTGCAAATTCTCATCTTCCGTTAGTTCTGATAAATTCTCACATCTCTTCAGATATTGCCTCTTCCCCATCCTCAATGTTCTCTCATTCTGGAATTCCCAGACTATTCTTCCAAAATTTCTGTGAGTTGATTGAGAGACATTCTCATTTTTATCTTCCTACTTTTTATTACATCTTTCATATTTTCCATCTTATGCTAAAGCCGAGGTAGTAGCATCAGTTCCCTATTCCAGTTCAATTCCCCCATCAGATATTTCTAGTTTGCTTATTAACTCATCCATCATTTTTTAAATTCAGTGTTTATTTTTATTTCAGGAAATTCTAATTTACCTTATCTCTTTTGATAATATAGTTTTCCCCATGTGGATTTGGTGGTTCCTCCTTGTATACCTTGAATATCTTAAAAGAAACATTTCATCCATTAACTGAAGTTCTTGGAAAGCTGCTCTATCTGTTGATTCGGGCTCATGGTGGACTGTTTCTTGGTAAATTTTAAAATTTTGAATTGTGATGCACCTCAGTGGAACTCTAACCGAAAACTGTCCTTGAGGATTTCCTAAAGCAAGGCTGTGTCTGACAGGTACCCCTCGGAATCACTGACTTGGGACCACAGTTTATGTTAGTTTCTTGCGTTAGGAATTTCCTGACTGCACAAATACTAAAATTTAAACCCCAGATCCACACGATGTTGCGTTTCCAGCATACAGCTTTCCCGAGTGCCAGGCCAAGTGGGCCAGCCCCCGTCTTTGCCTCACTGCACCAGTGGGCAGAGGGAGTCCAGTCAGCACCCTCAGTGGATGTGTCATTTTCCGGGGTTTCCATATTTGTGTAGGTTTCAGTTCCCACTCCTTCCTTGAGGAGACCCACTAAAACCCACGCCGTACTTGTCGAGACTGGCCTCTCTCCCAGGGATGCAGCAACGTCAGCTGGGGTGAAGGCTTCGTGTTTCACTTCCCTCCTTAATTTTAGCCCTTGAAGATGTTCCTTGCTTTCTTGCAACCAGGCCTGTAAAGAAATCTTTGTGATATTATATGGCATATTTAGATGCTTTGTTGCAGGAAGTGTTTAAAGTTAGTCTGGCACGGTGTTTGAAGTTGATTTCTCCGGAGAAATCTGAAGATCTGAACGCCAGCTCTGTCTCAGCAGAACTGGGAGTGTCTAATTTACCACCTGTGTTACTATTCTCACCCGTGTTGGCATTTATGATCCAGATTCAGCCTACTTTTTAGGACTTTAAGGCTCACTTCTGCCAAAGCCCATCAGCCAAAGGCCAACAAGCACACTAATGGTCAAATAAAATTGGTTGAACTTAGGGGCTGCAGCAAGTAAATGGAGTGTGTGGAATCTTTGGAGCCTCTTCTCAGGGAAAGGAACGTTCCTAAAGGATTGAGACCTGTGCCAAATGGTGCTCAGGGGCAGTCGGGCAGGGACAGCTCTGGACAGGTCCTGAGGGGAGGCACTGACACTGTGGCAACTGGGTGCCCGTGGTCTGTAGGAGGCAGAGGAACCAGGCAGGATGGGGTTGGTAAGAAAGGGACTGAAGGCAGTTTTGCAGCTGCAATACGTTTCTTGTGCAGAAATGTGGCTTATGGTGTGTCCTGTTAGAAACACTGTATCATCAGCAGAGCTGATTTTTCATTTTCTCTCTTCCTGGGGCTTAACTAACCTTTCAGGGAAATGTTTTTGTCACAAAGAGATTCCTTGTTTCAAAGGAAAGCTCAGATCTTGTGACACTCCAGGCAGAAGGTGATGGGAGAAGCTACCTGGTTCCGTCCTGCCTACGTCCCAGCCTCTGGTTTCCTGCCGGTTCTGGTTTACGAGGGCCCGAAACCCATGACAGGTATGACTCATCTCACAGTCACTGCTGGAGCATACCTCTCCAAGTCCGGGTTTTCATTCTTGAAAGCTCAGTCTTTGGAACATTAAGGAATTCACCTAAGAAGTTCCTGTTTGCTGGCAGCCTGCGGACCAACAGTGAGGACCATGGCCACCCTGACTTCCTCCAGACTTTGTCCTTTGTCTGGTCACAGACAGACCCTCGGGGTACTGAGGCTGGCCCAGTGCGTTCCCTGGAGTGGGAGCACCCCGAGTACCCCTCCAGTTTGTGTTCCCTGACCTCATTAGGTCTATGAAGCCCATCACTGGCTAGCAGAGTAACTGCAGAGTAAATGGCCACATAAATAACTCGGGATATTAGCCCAGGAATGCTGGATTGGAATGTGACTCATTTTCTCATCAGTCAGAGATCTGATGACTAATTTCAGCTACTGATATTTTCTGTTTCCCAGACTGAGCTGTTCTCTCATTCTCATTTGAAGGTCCACAAAGCAGCTTGAGAGTATATTATGTTAATTAATTGGGAGATGGGCTGTGGATACAGTCCGTGAGATTGTGCATTCATTTCTGAACCTTTTAAATAAAGAAACTGTTTCTATTTTGAGGAAGCACTTAGTTACAGGAAAACTGTGAGGGAATAATCATTCTTTTTGTTTTTATGCTTTTGGTTTATTTCAGCAAATCTGAGGTTTAGTAAAAACCCGTCACACAGGAAAAAGCAAATCACTCTACCATTTTGTTTCTGTGGCTACTTGAGATCTCATGTTGTGTCCCAAGTATTTACGATTCACATTGTTTATGATGTGAATTATGAGACGGCCGTTTCCTCACTCTGGGTTCATTTCTGTGAACTTGGGAAGGTAAGAAACACTGAGTTCTTGAAGTTTCTTTTTACCCTTTTCCATGAAATGGATCCTAGCAACGGCCAATCCCTGTCCCAGTTCCACAGGAGGTGTCTCTGCCGTGATACAGAGGGTGGCAGCCATGCGGCTCCTTTGATTCTTTGTAAATTTATACTACTCATGAAAGACCAGGTCCACTGGAAACCCTTAGTGAACTGTGAATTTTTTGCTCTCCCTCTCCCTCGCCCTACGTCTCTCTCCTTTACACACACACACACCCCCTCCACCACCATCAACATCACAAAACCCCAGAATGTCGTTATTGCAGATGAAACCCATTTTGTAACTAATTCATGCTAAGGGATTTTCTGGGTAAAATGTTATCGTCTGTGGTTCTCTCTCTCTTTTAATTTATTTTTTCTTTAATATTGGGTTTCTCCAATTCTAAGATGCACACTTTTTTTCTTTTCACATTTTAACATTTCTGAAATTCTGAAATAGGGCTGCCTCTCACAACCGGTGGTTTTGACCACTTGATGAAATACAACGAGATCTCCCCCTGGAGCATACCTGTATGTGATGTGGGCAAATCTAAATGAATATTGACTGCATACAACAATAATAAAGTATTGTGGAGTTTATATATGTTTAATATATAATTTTATATGTTTTTATATCTTACATGTATAATTTAAAATAAAGACGGCAACAGTACTACGTTGGTAGATTGTCATCAGAATTAATTTGTTTAAGGTTCTTGTATTTTCCAGAAAGCAGTTAAAGAAGTAATTTATATTAACTTCTAATAAGTTCTAAGGTACCGTATCTTAGGCTTGTACACCAATGCCATTACTTCTTTTTTTGAGGAATGTGCTTTGTTAATTGTGATAAAATATAAAATTTGCTATTTTACTCATTTTTAAATGTACAGTGCAGTGGCATTAAGCACATGGACATTGTTTTGCAACTATCACCTCCACCCATCCCCAGACTTTTCATCGTCGTGAACTGAACTTTGTCCCCATTAAGCAATAACTTTCTCTCCCAGCCCCTGGAAACCACTGTTCTACTTTCTATCTCTAGATACCTCCTGTAAGTGGAATCATTCAATATTTGTCCATCTGTGACTGGTTTATTTCACCTAGCCTATCGTCTTCAAGGTTGATCCACGTGGTAGCACGTATGAAATTTTCCTTCATTTTTAAGGCTGAGTAATATCCATTGTGGTATATGCCACATTTTGTTTATTCATTCTTCTGTCAGTGGGCATTTTGGTTGTCTCCACCTTTTGACTACTGTGGATAAATAATGTTGCTGTGCACTGTGGTGTCCCCAAGTATCTGTTGGCGTCCCTGCTTTCAGTTCTTCAGGGTATATAGCCGGCAGTGCAATGGCTGCGTTATATGGTGACTGTGTTTAATTTTTGAGGAGACAGCATACTGTCTAACACAGTGGCTGCTCCATTGCACATTCCCACCAGCAATGCACAAGGGTTCAATTTCTCCACAATGAAGTGAATTTTAAAGTTTATTTTTACGTGGTTATTTTAGCTAGCATAATAATAGTAATGAAAATTCCAAACCTTTCCCCTGGGCTCCTAACGTATCTCTCCCTAACTCCAACCTGCTGCCCAGGCGGCGCCTACTTACTTCTCTCTTCTGACAGTTGTTGACTCTGTGCCTTGACTTGTGTTGGTCCAGTTTTTTCTTGATCTGTCAACTTTAGAGTCTGTCCAGTGGACTTCCTGCTGTGAATGGAGAGAAGATAGCTCATTTAAGGTTAGAATGTAGTTCATTTACAGTACTGCCTATCTCCTCCCCCTGCTCCCAGCTTTTCAGGGCTGTGTTACATTGAATTCTTCCCTTGGCTACTGTTACATCTTTAAGTGAGCATCACTAAGCCTCCACTGTGCCGGGTGAGGCTGTGGTTAGCACCTGTGCCCACGCTGCTTCTTCCTTTCCCATTCGCCTGCCCTTTGAGGTTGGCTGTGTCCTCGCTTTTATATGGTACTGAGTGAGTCTAGCTCACTGCCAGGAGTCAGGCCTCCTGGGTGTGAAATCCAGCTCTGCGGCTTAGAGGTAGGAGACCTAATGCAAGTTACTTAACTTCTTGATGCCTCAGTTTCTACATCCAAAATTTATATTACAGCAATACCTACTTAAAGGGGTTATTGGAAAAATTAAACAGGATAACTCTTATAAGGATTTTATGCAGTACTTGGTGTTTAGGAAATGTCCAGCGCTTCTTGGCCAAAATGATGATGATGATGATGACGATAACAACTTTGGCAACCTTTACAATCTGTTTTTAAATTATGTTTAGTGTATATGTAGATTCCAAATGTTAAATTATTAAACATTTCTTATCATGATTCTATAAGCGTTATGACTGTCAACCCAAGTTGTGATGATAAAATAATATTGCCTCTATACTAACTCCCAGTATCGTGATCCCTGGACCAGAGGAAGAAGAATATTCTCAGTGTCCAGGTCAAACGGATTCTGCCTTTTTAAATTCTGCAACTGCTTAACATAATGGAAAATTTTGTTTTGCTTTATATTTGGGTCCATGGAATTCCTGTGCAGTTTTTCTGTGGGTGTGTGGTTTTTTGTTTTGTTTTGTCTTGGAGTTTCTGAATGGCTTTCTTGTCACATTGAGGAAAGAAACCACCTTATTCACAGCATCCCTTGGGTCTTCCAGCTTTGTGTGCTGTCACTCTTGTTCACGAAGACGGTCTTTGTGAAGCCCACTGATGTTTGTTATACATGGGACTCGCCATCCCAAGACCTTTTTATTCATGTCTTAATCTAATCATTGTTTCCCTACACCCTGTTATCCAGGTCCTTGGTTTTCACGGTTGTTTTTATCTGGGTAGATTTGTAAGTTACTTATTCAGATAATGCTATGTGTGAGAACAATTTTCTAATTCCTTAAAATTCTTACACCATCATTGTTTTGTTTCATTTTTTTGTTTTTGCTCACACTTGAATGATTGCTTGGTTGGGTACACCCTCTCTCAGCTTTGGAGACATCATCCCGTTGTCTTTCCATTGTGCTTTGTTCTAATGAAAGTGTGATGCCAACCTGTGTGTCTGTGTCCTCTTGGCCGCCACTGGTCTCCTTGCATCAATTCTGGGCTGCCGCTTCCACCCACTTTTCCTTCTTCTAGCCTTTTCTTGGACTCCACATCTACCATAACTTTAAAATTCTTTATTTTGTTAAGGATTTCTTCCCATTTTCTCTTCTGTTAAGATTCTTTTAATTCTTTCAGTAATAACATTTTAATGACTTCTTAGAGAAAGGGGGGAAAATAACATGTGCTTGATCCTTCATCTTGACTCAGCATCATGGCTCCTTATATCTCTTGAGAGGGTGGTCTTTTCAGAGAACAAACTTTTGGCTTTCTTGACCCTCTATTGTATCTTTGCTTTCTATTTTACTAGTTTCTGCTCAGACCTTTATTACCACCTGTCATATATTCTTTGCTCTTATCATTATTATTTTGGTTAATTTATTAATTTAGATGAAGGTTCATTACAAAAGCCAGTTACAAAGCAATTTTTCTAATATATGCATTGAAGGCTATATATTTACCTCTAAATAGTGCTTCACCTGCACCCTAGGTAGTTTTTCAATGTGATTCTGTTCTAAGTAACTTTACATTTTGTTATGATTCTCTTGTGATCCAGTGGCTATTAAGAAGGCATTTTTTTCCTTATTTCCAAATGAGTGTGGTTTTTATTACATGTATTGACTTTTATGTCAATTGTGTTGTGGTTAAGGAAGTGGTCTATAAGATACTATTTGACATTTTTGATATGTATTTTATGGCCTACTGAATTTTTGAAAGGAAGGGAGGGAGAGAGAGAGAGAGAGAGAAACATACACACACACGCACACAGAAAGAGAGAGAGAAACCATGTTTCTGCCTAGAAGAATCTATGTTATCTAATTAATTGTTGGATGCTGAGTTTTACATATGCTTATTTGATCAAAATTGTTATTCACATATTCTAGGTCTTTCTTATTTTCGACCTGTTTATTTCTTAACATAATTGAAAGCATACTTTGAAGTTTCCTATTCTGGTGGTGAAGATATCACATTATCTCAGTAATGCTATAAATTTTGCTTTCTAAAATGTGATATGAATTAATTACGTACATAGAAGTTGAGAATTGTTATAGTTACCTGGTGAATTAAACATCTCTGTGTAGTAACCAGGTACAACACTTTCCACTCCTTAGAGTTTTATATTCATTAAACTGTTTTCATCCTTTTACTTTCAGTATTTCCATGTTCTTATTCTTTAGGTATGTCGCTTATAAATAAAATATCTGGATATTAGTTTAAATTCTGACTAACAATTTATTTTAACTGGCCATTTTAATTAATTTATACTAACAATTTATTTTAATTGACCATTTTAATTAATTAATACTGATAGTTTTTAATTTGAATTTTGCTTTGCTTTTTTGGTCTGTGTTTCATTTTTTTCTGAAGTCTTTTCATTTGATTGAGGTTTACTTTTTATTTTTCAGTCTTATTCATTATTTCTCTCTCCAGATTTGGAATGTATACAACTGTTTCTCTTCATCTGGCAGTTATCCTTGAAATTTACCTGTGCGTATTTAACTAAGTGTAAAACTGAATGTTTTTACATACTTCTGGAACATTAAAAGGATCTTAGAATTATTGTGTTTTATTTATATAGATATTGTATAAATAATTATTCTATATTCTTACTATAACAATATCTAAAGCCCTTGATGGTCCAAAGCTGTAATTTATCTATTTTTCCAGCGCTTCTCACTCACAGTGACATGCAGTTTTTTTGTGCATGATCTCTGATTGTCAGCTCATTGTTTAATCTTAGACTGTGCTTAAATTTGGGGAGCTTTTAATAATATTAGAGAAGTTTGATTCTATTTCTGTCTGTAGTGAGGGGTCATCACTTACTTGATCTTGTGTTAGAATCTGCAGAATAGTGTGGGTCTCAAAATGTGGTTTCTGGATCAGGACCAGCAACACCTGTGAACTTTTTAGAAATGAAAATGTTTTTGGTTTCCCTTTCCACACTGAATAAGAAACTCTAAACCCTAGCAAGCTATAGTTTAACAAGGCCTTCAGGTGACTCTAATGCATGCTTAAACTTGGTACCACTTCCGTGAAGAATCTGAGCCAAGAATAGGGGTTTAGTCTCTGCTTCTCTATCTTGTCTCTCTGTTGAGGCTGTGTAACTTACTATCGTCGTTACTGTTGACATTTAAATCCATGCAACTCTGCCCCTTCAGTCAGTCTTCTATGGAATAGAGGTAATATTTCGAAATTTTCCTTCACAACCAGCAATGTCCCAAAGTGTGTTCTAATCCCGGGTCTAATATTGCAGCAATATGGTCCCTCAGCATCTAGTCAATTTTAATGTCAGAAGTAATGTAACAGTCTGTCCATTGAATTTTAATTTCACCTGTGTATTTTTTTCGGTTCTAAAACTTCTAAATCTTTCATTTTACAAACATATTAGGTATGGTTATTTTTTAATATATATTTGATGATGTCAGTATCGGCAGTCATTGTGGATCATGGATCTGATTTGTGATGTTTTTGTTCACCCTTGCTAATTGTGCTTATCGTGTGTGTGTGTTTTGACACAGAGTCTTGCTCTGTTGCCCAGGCTGGAGTGCAGTGAGCTGATTAGAGCTCACTGTAACCTCAAATTCCTGGGCTCAAGCAATCTTCCCACCCCAGCCTCCCAAGTAGCTGGGAGTACAGGAGTGCTCCACCACACCAGGCTATTTTTAAAATTTTTTTGTAGAGACAAAGTGGTCTTGCTGTTTTGCCCAAGCTGGTCTCAGACTCGTGGACTCAAGCAATCCTCTCGCCCTACCTCCCAAAGTGCTGGAAATACAGGTGTGGGCCATGACACCTGGCCTCTTCATGTGTTAATGCTTGTCTTATTTAATTCCTGCTTCTATAACAAAACACCACACTTTGGGTAATTTATAAATAATAGAAATTTATTTATTGCATTCTGGAGGCTAGGAAGTCCAAGGTCAAGGCGCTGGTAGATTCAGTGTCTGATAAGAGCTCACCCTCTGCTTCCACACTGACACTTTGTTGCTATGTCCTCCAGAGGGATAAACACTGTGTCCTTACATGGCAGAAGGATAAAAAGGGACTAACTCTCCCTCAAGCCCTTTTATAAGGGCACTAATCCTATCCATGAGGGCCTAATCACCTGTAAGGGCTCCACCTCTTAATACCATCACTGTGGGAATTAAATTCCAACATGAATTTTAGAGGGAAGCGTACATTCAATACATAGAAGTGCTTATTTTCCACACTTTAATTCCAAACTGATTTTCCTTTTAGCGTTATTTGTAGACATTTTCCGAGGCCTATCTTTAACGTACCTTTCACTTTTGCCAAGAATCAAAGTGGGAGATTCCCAGCCCAAAACACTATAAACTAAGTGTTCAACTGTGTTTTTCAAGGCACATTAAGAGTGTGAAATCTCGGAAAGTGTGTGAGTGCAGGCTAGTGGTTAGAAATTCTCAGAGATGAATCACCTCTGGCCTTGCTCCAAAAACAGTTTTACCCAAAAGAACACTGTCAAGGCTTTCTCTCTCTCTTACCCAATGGGTGGGGAGTTAGACTTCTTGGCTGAGTCAGTGTCCACGTTCACAGTCTTGTCACTTAAATCTTGAACCACATGAGGATCCTCTACATTTCCAAACCATAGACTGGAGTGTGTGTGGGATGGGGCGGGGGAGGGAGAGTGTCATTGGTGTTGATGGTAATGATGGCAATGGTAGTGGCAACATTACCTGTACTGACAGTGTTGTTAGTAGAACGGTGGTATAACAGTGGTTGTGGTGATGGTGGTCACGGTGGTTGTTGGCGGTGGTAGTGATGGTGGTGGTGGTGGTAGTATGATAGGGGTAATGGTCAGGAATCAATACATTTTTCTGTAAAGAGCCAGGTAATAAATATTTTAGGCTTTGAGGACAATATGATCTCTGTACAACTGCTCAACTGTCCTTATAGTGAAGAAGAAGCCGTACACCTATGTGAATGAATAGTTCTGGGAGTAGTCCAATAAAACTTTATTTGTGGACACTGACATTTGCGTTTCATATAATTTTCATGCACTGTGTAATATTCTTTTCTTCAGCCACTTAAAAATGTAAAGACTTTTCTTGGCTTGTGGTCTGTACAAACACAGATGTTGTGTGTGCTTGGCCTGTGGCCTAGAATTTGGCAAATCCTGGCAGTAGTGTTATTGGGGGGATGATAATGGTGGTTATGATGGTAGTACTTCTTGTGATGTTGTGGAGATGGTGACGGTGGTGGTGGTGATAGTATCCCTGCTGGAGGTGATACTGCTGGGGATGATGGTGGTAATGGTGATGGTGGTAATACCCTTGGTGGTAGCGATTATGACAGTGGCTATGGCAGTGATGCTGATTGTGGTGGTGATGGTGACTGAAGTTCTGGAAGGGATGGGAGTGGTGAAGGTGGTGACAGAAGTGGTGGTGGAGATGATGGTGCTGGTAGTGTGGTGGTGATGGCAGTGGTGGAGGTGGTGATGGCAGTGGTGGAGGTGGTGATGGCAGTGGTAGAGGTGGTGGTGGTGATGGCAGTGGTGGAGGTGGTGGTGGCGATGGCAGTGGTGGTGGTGGTGATGGCAGTAGTGGTGGAGGGGTGGTGGTGATGGCAGTGGTGGAGGTGGTGGTGGTGATGGCAGTGGTGGTGGTGATGGCAGTGGTGGAGGTGGTGGTGGTGATGGCAGTGGTGGTGGTGATGGCAGTAGTGGTGGAGTGGTGGTGGTGGTGATGGCAGTAGTGGTGGAGGGGTGGTGGTGATGGCAGTGGTGGAGGTGGTGGTGGTGATG
>CAUYRT010105796.1:0-22599 GCA_963574885.1 Lepilemur ruficaudatus | reverse complement strand
GCCTGGGAGACAGGGTGAGACCCCCGTCTCAATAAAAGAAAAAATTACATTATAATGTTTTATTACATAATATATAATTATATCCCAATTTTGAAACAGTTTTGTGAACAGCCAGCTGAGTTTTTTCTTTTTTCGTTTTTTTTTTTTTTTTTTTTTTTTTTTTTATACAGAGTCTAACTCTGTTTCCCAGGCTAGAGTGCTGTGGCGTCAGCCTAGCTCACAGCAACCTCAAACTCCTGGGCTCAAGCAATCCTCCTGCCTCAGCCTCCCGAACAGCTAGGACTACAGCCACCATGCCCAGCTAATTTTTTCTATATATTTTTAGTTGGCCAATTCATTTTTTTCTATTTTTAGCAGAGATGGGGTCTCGCTCTTGCTCAGGCTGGTTTCGAACTCCTGAACTTGAGCGATCTGCCTGCCTTGGCCTCCCAGAGTGCTAGGATTACAGGCATGAGCCACTGCGTCCGGCCGCCAGCTGAGTTTTGTTGCACTGATTTTTAAGAGATACTATGAGGGCCATGATCAGGAAAAGAAGCATTACAATTTTGTACAGTTCTTTATTATCATTTTAGTGTACAGCTAAATCCCATTATGAAGAATTCATGGGCAGTCTGCTGAAAGGTGCACTAGCTTATAAAGGCACAGGCAAGCTTATACCACATACAGTGGCACACCAGCGGATCGAAAGAACTCATCCCACTAGTGCCATGAAATGAGACTACTTGAATGCTGCCCCAGTTTTTGATGTTACAATCCTAACTCCAGAGCTGGGCTAACAAATGCTGTGGTAATCCTATCACTGTTTTATATATACATCAGAACCTTTTATTAAAACAGAGTACCCCTAGGAAACTGACAGAGAAATTATCACTCCAGCCCCCATTTTCTTGCATACCATGGTATTTCCCAGTGACAGAAAGAATATGAGGTAGGTACTGGCCACTACCCTACAGGCAATGGCCGTATTAGAAAAAAGAAATTTTCCTCTGGCTTAAGGAGGGAAAAAAATTTTCCTTTGAATGTCTCGCTAAATGTTAAGTTAAAAAGAAAAGTATGATTTATTTTACTTAAAAAAAAAAAAGAAAAGACTTTACTAAAAGATTTAAATGTATCTGCCTTTAATTGTGCTACCCTTGCAAATGATCTGAAGACTGGAATATGTCATTTGTAAACCATAACCTTCCATATATGACCCATCCAGAGGACACCAACAGACATCAACCTGCAAAAACTACTCTGCCACTTCCAAGCCTGAGTTATGAACTCAATTCACCTCCTCCTCAAAGGTAGAGGCTAAAAAAAAATTAGAAGCAGCTAGACAACCCTAGGTATTTTTAATCCTAACAGGGTCCCCAAGGTATCTATTGAGGCCATCAGTCCCCTATGGGAGGAATGTGATGCTGTCCTTTACAATGAGGTCCAACAGTACCCAGGACAGGCAGCAGCAGAGCCAGGGCCAGTACACACGCGCTCTGCTCCACAAGCTTTAGGGTTCTCAGTCTCCAACTCTGCTCCACTTGAGCCGACATTAGTGAAGTCATGGTTTCAATACAACAACACTGAATTTACCTTTATACCTTGATCCATTTGTGTGTATAACTGAAGTAAAAATCCATTTGACAGATTTTTAAAAAAGAATTAAGTATAAAAAATTTTTATAAAGATTATTATTATCAAAATAAGAACTGGTTCACCAGTTCATCAGTGGAGAAAACCTATCTGAACTACGAAATATTTTTTCAAAAGGCCTTTTGACTTTCAGTATCTAGAATGAAACGAACAAGTTAGCTCTTCCCTAAGCATAAAAAAGCCTCCATTTTCCTCATTAAAGAAATAATACATGCCAGTTTATTTTTTTAATTAGAAGATAACAGAAAAGCAGTGTCACACTACCTAATAGATATTCACTATTGACCATTTTGGTATTTTTCCTTCTAGTCTTTTATTTGTACTCAGGATCACTGTTGGTTTCCTTTTAAACAAAGGTAAAATCAAACTAAATATGCCTATTCACATACTGTTATCTTAAGCATTTTCTATGTTGCACAATCACATGCTGTATGTTATTTCATCAGCTGTAACTCAGAATAAGCTGAACATAAAATATATAATGGAATTACTGACAGTTTCATAACAGTTTCTGAAATATTTAGTTAGAGACAAACATATTAAGAATTCCAGGCTTCTAAAAGCTAAACTTAATTTCTGGCAAGCATGACTGGTAATTATAACCAAAAGCCAAATATTGTGAAGTCCTTTTTTTAGACTAAGCAATCTCACCACTCAGCATATATAATCACTGAAACACTTCCAGCATAATGATATCTTCAGCTACTGGCAACCATAAATGTCCCTGAAAGCCAGAGAAATATAAAAATTCTCCAATATGATTTGCAAAGAGAAAGTTGTATCTATAAAAACTGAAAGTACAAAACTGTGGTCATAAATACAATATTTACCAGAGAAAATTCATAATAATATATATTTTCACCTATGAGAAATAGCTATATAAATCTCAAAAAATAAAACTGATTCAAAATTGATAAAAATTTAATGTATTCAATAGTCTGAGTCCCTATAAATCGAAGTATTTTCAAATTCTGTGTGAAATCAGAGGGGAAATTATTTAAATTTTCAAAACTACATACTTAAGTACCTAGCTGTACCGGAAAATAAGAAAATACTCAAAAAACAAACCAATGGGAGTATATCAAAGGGACACAGAAGCCAACTCAAAGAGTTCCTGATGGCTAAAGCTGGAACAATTTGAGCAATAAAATAAAGCAGTATGAACTCTAACTCAAAGTATAAAGTAAATTTCCGTGAGTCCATATTGATATAAGTAAATGATTATTATTTATTGATATAAACAAATGGGAAAAACAGATACTACTGTACAGAAGAATTCCAAACAACTTATGTAAATACTGTCTCCTCAAGAAGGCAGAACACAGCTCCTCACCCCTTCAATGTGGGCTGCACATTGTGACATCCTTCTAAAAAGGTGGGGAAAGAGTACTTTACAGTGTATTAAATCTGACAAACACTACCCCAGCCAAGTGCTCAAGGCATCAACAGTGATAATTCATGTTGATAGTTGTGTACTGTTGATATCATGTAATAAGGCACTTTACTTCTGTGGTCTTACTCCCAAGAACCTATAATCCTCATCTAGTCTATGAGAAAAATATCAGACAAACGCAAATTGAGGGAAATTTGCATTCTCTAGACTATCTCACCAATACTCCTTAAAACTGTCAATGTCATCAAAAACAATGAGGATCTAAGAAACCACTATAGCTCAAGGGAGCCTAAGGGAGATTGATGTCTAAATGTAATGTGATATCATGGCTAAGATACTGGACAGAAAAAAGGATACTAGGTAAAAACTAATAAATCTGAATAAAGTATGGACTTCAGTTAATAATAATGTATCAATATTGGTTCATTAATTATAACAGACACATCACACTGATGTTACGATGTTAACAACAGGGGAACTGGGTGTGGGGCATATGCAAACTTTCTGAACTATCTTTACAACTTTTCTGTAACTCTAAAACTATTCTAGAAATTAAAGTCTATATATTAATATTACTATATATACATTAGATTGAAATGGATGTATAAGTAGATAATACACACATACACACATCTAAATTCTAAGAACTCAGGGACTTTATTTTGTTCACTACTCTATACTCCATTGATAGACCAACTCCTGGTACTCAATAAACATTTTTTGGAATGAATAAATGAACACATGTTTTACGACACTGATTTTATTTCTATAATTCCTCATTATTCTTTTATTCTTGTAATTCCATCTATAAAAAAATGTTATAAAGGAAAAGCATCATCTAATATTGGTCAAGAAATAAACATTCATTAATGGACCCATTCAACAAATATTTATTATATCTTTACTGTAATTCAGAAACTACATCGGATACTAGGTACTCAAAAATAAATAAAAACATGAAATAAACAGTTTAATCGTGAGGGAGGAAGGAAGTTGAGTGTCCGGCTGATACATAGATAATGACATAAAATGGTTAAGTGTGAGGTACCTGCTTGGGGTATCATGGGAGAGTATACCAGGAGCATCCTAACCCTGTATGCATGGAAAGTGGCAAAGGATTCATGAGCAAAGAAAGGCAAGCAGACCCAAAACAACTGATGTGTAGGGAGATGGGGAAAAATTCTGTCACTGGGGCACTAAGTGCAAGGCAAAGAATAGTGATGGCTGGTGCTTAGAAGGCAGGGTGGCACCTGACCATCAGGAGGTCTGGGAAGTCAAGGGGGGTTTTAAGGAGGGCAGTGAGATGGTTAAGGTAAGATGGGTGACTTCAAGCAATCACATCTCTCTGGAGAAATAGAGAGGCAGAGATCAGGCAGAATGATCAATATGAAGTTGTGGGAGATCAGGCAAAGATGGGGAACAGGGAGAGAACTGAGACGTATTTAGGAGGTAATAGAGGCAGACTTCGCAATTACTGAAGATTAGATGGCCATGACTCTTAATTCATTTTTCCATTTCACCCCTTGCTGTCTTCAAACCATTCCCCCCAAAGCAGACAGAATTATCTTTGGAAAGCATAAAGCAGATCATTTCACCCCTGATTTAAAACCTTCCATTGGCTTCTAATCATTAAATATTCCAAAGCTAAACTCGTTAGTGTGGGCTCCAAAAGACAACATAATCAAGTTCCTGCTTTCTTCTCCAACTTCATCTTGTGCTACCCCCTCTGGCCATAAGACTTTTCTTTCAATTCCTTAAAATATCAAGTTCCTTCCTGTTTGAGAGCCATTCCTTACGCTAAAATACTCTTTCTCCTATTTGTTCCATGGATCTCAAATGTTACTTCTCAAGAGAACCACCTAAAGGTCCTAATTACTCTCCATCACAACATCCTGTTTCTTTCTCTACACTTAATTTGCAAGTACAGCTGATTCTTATTTGTGGTAGTTACTTTTATAAAGCCACTGCAAACACCGAATAAGTGCATACTTAACCTTTGCTCCTACAAACCTCTGGGCGTAACATTTTCACCAACCAATCAATCTATAACCTTGTTTTATGTGTGTTTCTATTTAAAAACAACTTATTCAATATACTGTACATTGCTGATTCACTAATATTGAATTCATGGTTAATGGCAATGTAAGTCAAGCCTCAAACAAAGCTTATCTAACACAAGTATTTTCTTCATAGGGCACATCACAGTATTCTCACACTCAAGAACTGTAGAGAAGACGTTAGCACTACACTGGGAGCCACTGTTACCAGCAAAATTGCCAAGAAAAAATACAAAAAAAAAAAAAAAGTGGCACTAAACAGATGACAAAAAAGATACTCATTTATAAAACAAGAAGACAGAGTGTTGCCTTGTTCAACCTCAGATGGGAATGCATATGCATCAGGTGACTCAAATTTTCACAGTGTACATGTCCACAAATGACTGCAAAAATGCTGAGAGTACTGATTTGGAGGTTACAAATTAATCTTAGCAAATAGGTAGATTCACAAATACAGACTCTATAAATAATCAAGGTCAACTGTATTTGATTACCACTATTTGCTTTATAATTTGTAAACCCACAAGGACAGGGGAGAGGCTAAGAATGTCCATCATCCCACCACATGGCACACAGTAGACATTCAATAAACATTTGAGAATAAATATATGAATGTCCAACAGGCAGACAAATAAGCGCAAAGGGCAATACTAGAACAAACTTAAAATGAAGACATGTTAAATAACCGTGGGATGTGGTAATTGGTGGAAAACTATGTGAACAAAGCACAATAGAAAATTATAGGGAGACTTAATTAGGATGATCAGAGAAGGCCTTTCTGAAAAAGTGATTCTTAAATTGAGAACTGAGAAATGCAAAGGAGCAAGTTATGTAGAAAATTCCAGACAAAGAGAACAGTAAGTGTAAAGGTGCTTAAGTAGGAAAGTGTCTTAATGCCTAAACAATACTACCAGAAAGTTAAAATGAAAGGTCAGTACATAAACATTAATGCCTGAATAAGTTCATCACAAACAGCTCCCAGGCCTGTAGAAGCAGTTAACTTCAACCTGTTCAGCACCTCCTAGAGATGTCCAAAGATTCCTTTCTCAAAACCCTGTAAAGCAACTTAGATAAATACAGACACTGCTGTGGTTTCAATGTCTGCCCCCTCCAAAACTCATGTTGAAATTTAATTGCCAATGCAACATTATTAACAGGTGGGACCTTTAAGAACTGATTAGGCCATCAGGGCTCCACTCTAATTGGTGGGATCGGTGCCATTATAAAAGGGTAACTTTGTTCCCCATCTTGCTCTTTCTCACCTTCTGCCCTCTCACCTTCCAACCTTGCCCGCTGGCATCCTGATATTGGACTTCCCAGCATCCAGAACTGCAAGCCAATAAACTTCTGTTCATTATACATTACCTAGTCTCAGGTATTGTATTTCAGCAGCACAAAACAGACTAGGGCAGACACCAAGACCCCTGATAGTCAATGATTAGGATTAGAATTTATCAATGAGAATACATCAGAATAAAGAACATAAAAGGACCTCTTCAACTTTTCTCATTTCCAAGGGCCCTCATAACAGCCCTGAATCCCTCTGTCCTATTCCTTCTCTTCTTGCTCACCCAGATTCAGTAAATTGAGAATTTGTTCATATTTTGGTTATGCAATGTAGTAAGTTTATGAAACAGTAACAATAATCAAGGATACAATGTGGCTTTTCTCATTCAGAGGAAGTAAAACTATGGAATCCTATGAGGACTAGGAAATTACATAAAAAAGAAATATGTAATAATTTCCCCTTCATATAATAGGTACTAGACAAAATTACTTTTACATATGAATAATTGCAGCAATAAACACCAATAAAACAGGAGTAATGGCATCATTAGGAATAGTAAAATTATTCGGGCAATGAACAGACCATTGGTGGTCCCCAGAATCAGTCTACTTCCACCATTACTGGGAACATACCATTACGAATAAATGAAAACCACAGGGTATGCTCATTTTCCCAAGATTTGTATGCTTATAGAGAGGTCAACTGCTGAGGATTCCAGGACAGAATGTATTTCTAGTGTTTATGGTCCTGAGAGGATGGGTAGGGCTTTACTGACGAGAAATTGGAGCAAAGGAAAAGAGGAAATGTCTCAAATGTCAACTCATAGCTAGCCAGGTACAAATGCTCTCTGATTAGTCAGCATATAAAACATACACCTGAACCTTTGCTTGATGACACCATCTCTGAAACTCCAGTTAAAGACTCAACATGCATTAAGACTTACATACAATGTGTTGTTAATGCCCCATGAAAGGAATTCTGGGGAAACAAGTGGCAAGACTATTCAAGGAGCCTGAGGTCCAAAGATGGTAAATCAACTGGTTTAAGATGGTAGATTAACTGGTTTAGATAGTAATACAAATGAGGATTTTATAAAAACAATGTTTACATAGAGTGATTAGATTCTCAGGCTACCAAAAAAATCTCATTTAGCCCACTCTGCTGACCAGAAGTATAGGACTAATATTGCTACATGACACAGCCAACTAGAATTTTATTATGTGCATGAGAAAATGCAATCCTAGTTTATAACAGTAGCAAGCACTGATTCCTTTGGAGGCACCAGAGCAATACCCACAGCAACCATAGGTAGGTTTCCAAAGCTGCACCATGATCATTAAAGACTTGCTAATCCTTTATTGATAGTGGTTATTTAAATTTAAAATAATTAAAATTAAACACAATTAAAAATTCAGTTCCTTACCAAGCCACATTCCAAGTGCTCAAGAGCCATATGGCTAGTAGCTATTAGTGCAGAAAGAAAGCATTCCTATTGTTGCAGAAAGTTCTACTAGACAGCACTGCTCTATTTACGAAGAAAGTTTTCTCACTTTTCTATAGCATCATAAAAGAAAGCAGCTTTCTGTGGATGGCTGGTGGTGATGGCAGCACAACAATGTGAATGTACTTAATGCCACTGAACTATATACTTAAAAATGGTTAATATAGTAAATTTTATGTTATGAATTTTTTTTAAAGGCAGCTCTCTCAGTTACACTCTCTCTATAAATTCCAAGATATGGCACAAATTGTAACTGGTACTAAACAAGAGCCCTTCAAGTATGGAGCATGCCAAAGCCAAGAATTTTTAAGTAATCACAAGAACACAAAAAAGAGTCAATTCCCATAGTCCAATTGTACTGCCTGTGCTTTGGTTTTCTAAGTTTTCACATGTCCTTGGTTGGGCCTTCGATCCACTCACATTTTATTTTAACAGTGCTATAACCAGAACCCCTTCTCAAATCTCCCATAAAATTCTCTCCTTCAGAGCTGAGTTAATCCCTTGAAACTCTAACATCAGTGCCACCGATGACATCTTGTTGGCTTTTAGATAGCTGGAAATATGGATGGGAAACAATTGATCAACATAAAAAAAAAAGGGCTGAAATTAACAGCAGAAATAAGATGGGGTGAGGGGTACACATACCCCAAAATCCCATTCTTTAGAAATTTGACTAAAAGGGGTAAATATATTTGCAAGAAGAGCAGCAAAATCCTTGTGTATATGTGGGAGTGGAGTGGGGAGACAAGGAAACAATGGCCCCAAAGTAAGAATGACTAGAAATCTCTGCAATTGGGCTTAATCACCTACAAACCTCAGTGTGTCCTCGGTTATGAAATCTTACTCGAGTACTGTTTTAAACCATTTCTGGGGTTTGCATATAATGTAGACTCCCCATTTGGGGCATATTTGATATATGAAGTAACTTCTAGGAATACAACTCCCCATGTAAACAAACAGTGTCTCTCCACCCATGAGGTCAAAGAGTAAAAGCAAGCCACCTGAATCCAAGCCAGAACTACCTTCCTCACAGCTTCCAAAAGTGTTAACACAACTTGAGGAAATTCTAGGCCAAAGACCAGATCTAATAAATGGCTTAAATTTCATTTAATCCAGGGCAAATCTAAAACCACATGTCTACTGGTTGGTGCTTTAAAATCAACACATACCAATATCCAGGTATCTGAAAAATCTCAGCATGCTAAAAGGACTATCCTCCATCCCTAGCATATGAATCTAATGTTACTTCTCAAATTAGTTGTCATAAGTAGAAAAACGAAATCAGTTTCTTGGGGGAATATGATTACGGGTTGTTATGATGGTAGGTAGCTTGTGCTGTGGGGGGAAAAGACATTGTCCAGCTATCATCACACAGGCCTGTACCTTGCTAATTCAGGCTACCCATACCTGTTAACTGGGGCGGGTACTCCCACCATCTGCTCTAAAAGCAATCTGGGCCGTGTGGATTCAAACCTCCACTCCCCCTATTGTAATCAAGAGGCAGATGTTGGTGGCAGTGCCACTAGGGTGAGCCAAGACCTCCTTAATTAGGGGTTTAGTACATTCATCTTGCCTAGCTTTAGTCCCAAGGCTGGGTAACGGGGCTGAGCTTTATGGCCATAACCAAGAAAAAAGCCATAAATAAGTAGATATGGTAAGTAGAAATAAGGAAACTGGTCCCAACTGGGTCAATGAGGATCAAGGTCCAAGGTCAGGGCAAGCAATGAGAATAACTGTGCACATCAAGCCAGTCATGTCCTTGGTATGGAACCTAGAAGGAGGGAATCATGGCCCTGCAAAAGAACCAGGATAGGCGTATACACTTAGCATGGGAACTGGAGAGATATCAAATGTGACTCAGGTGACAGGAAAGCAGACCCAGAGCTACTTAGAGATGGGAGAGATATTAAACAAACAGGATGAGGTAAGACTTCGGTGACTGCTGTTGGACAGCAGTATTAGGGATAAAGCACTAAAAAATATGAGAACCCTTATCTGCAAAATGAAATATTAGAGGATAACAAAGATGGTCTACAGTTTCTTAGGGAAAGGTTCTTTAAAAGCAGAATTCTTTGCCCAGCAGTGATCATTCAAGTGTGTGGAGAAAAATAAAGACATTTCATTTAAGGAAGGGTATATAAGGGCATAATCAGCCTAAAGCACTTTTACATGAGAGAGAATAGAGAATGTATTCTACTGATATAAAAACTAAATTAGAATAAAAATTCAAGGCAGATATAAAAAAATCAGAATAATACAATTAAACCTGAATATATAAATTTTTTTCCAAAACAGTATATTCTTTTCCAATGCCCACAGAACATTTTTCAGATTATCATGCAATATGCCACAAAGAAAATCTCAAAATTCCAAAAAGCAAAAATCATATAGGCCATATTTATTATCAAAACGCAATAAAGGGGCAGAGCATGGTGGCTCACACCTGTAATCCTAGCACTTTGGGAGGCTGAGGATTGCTTGAAGCCAGGAGTTCAAGACCAGCCTGAGCAAGAATGAGACCTCATCTCTACAAAAAACAGAAAAAGTAGCTGGGCATGGTGGTGTGCACCTGTAGCCCCAGCTACTTGGGAGGCTGAGGCAGGCGGATCACGTCAGCACAGGAATTAGAGGTTGCAACGAGCCATGATGATGTCACTGCACTGTAGCCCAGGTGACAGAGCGAGACCCTGTCTCTTAAAAAGCAATAAAACTAAAAATATTTTAGTTAATTTTTAACTAAACATTAAAGAAGAAATCTTTTAAAAAATACTGTTCTAAATAATATCGACTATTTAGAAACATAAGACACTGAGACATTAAAACCTAAGGAGAATAGACAAATCAAGGGACAAAGGAAGATAGACTGCCTTATATGCTTTTATTAGAAAATTTTTAAAAGAATGAAAAACAAATCAGTATTAAACTTAATAATGTTGTAACATGTTAAAATAAAAGAAATTAGAAAAAAGGGCTTGTAAGACGAAGAAATTCAAGAAACAGGAAACAAAGAAAGAGCTGGCACGGATTGCATCATGAAGAAAAGAAGATCAAATATAAACATCATTTATTTAGCACTTCCTAACTCCAAGTACTATATGCCAGGTGCTGGGAATATGTTTCATATGCTGAAAAGGACCAACATATGCTGTCTGGATTCAAACCACAGATGGTCCGAAAAGGATTCCTAGAAGAAAAACTCAGGACATCAGTATTTGTATAATAGCTTCCATTTTCATTCTTTATATTTTGACTTTGTTCTTATCGGAAACTAAAAATTAACATTTATTTGTATTCAGTATTTTCCTGATGGTCTAGATTTCCTCTTTTAGAATTGCTTACAGTACACGGTTACAATGAAAAATCCATGTACTTCTCACAGTTTCAACATCCTGTTCATTTGCCTGCTTCCTCTATCATTCTTCTATCTATAGTTTAAATTTGAGGATGTTAATTTACACAGAATACCACCATAGCTCTTACTGTATAATAGTTAACCTAGGACCAATATACTCACTCCCTTGGTGTCTAAAGTATCATGTAGATGGTGGTAAAAGCATCAGGCATGTGCTGTTGCTTTATCAGATACCGATAAATAATACACAACTAATGCAATGTATCAATTTCGTTCTGTCTCTGGTTATTTGATACTATACAACATTCATTATCTTATCTAAAACCGAAGGTAGTAATTCTACTCAAAGCCAGTGCTAAGGACTGAATTAGATAATAATAAGCAGTAATATGCACATAGCATGTTTATCTACCTCTGTCTTTTCTATTTTCCATCTTAAATGTTTTGGAAATGTAACAGCAATTTAATTTGTTGTCTTTTTTCAATTACCCAATCTAATCAATCACACCAAATGTAAAATGACAACTGTTTCCACTATGCCATTTTTCCAAACACACAAAACTTAAGAATTCTTTGATCTTAATTAAAATGACATATCACCGAAGGGACTGAACCCCCTTTTTTCTATGATACTGGTCCACTTCCTGCAATACTGTATAATTAGGGACAAGAGACAAGGTGAGGTATTCGTATCAGCACTTACTGAAATACTAATTAAATGCTATAATAATAGAACAATTACATGAACATAATCCAGTGGGGTCAAATTAATATAGTTATTGTTTGTTTTATCAAAAACAAGTTGGCACAAAAATGTCTTTAAACTCCAAAAGGTACATCAGTATTTCTCATTTTTATGACTTGCAGCAACAACAGTCTGCTGAAAATGCCTCAGAAAACGGAAGGATTTGGAATTTGTTTTCATGATCACTATTCCTCTCTCACATAACAGTTATTAATTCAATAATCACTGAGCAACTATGTACCAGGACTAAAGAAGGCAAATTTATGTATATTAATGTTAAGAGGCAGTGGATAATTCAAAACAATGTATTCCTAAAAGTCTAAAAGTCATCAACATTTGTTTTTGCTATGGCTTTTGTTATTGAGAAATTATATGTAAATACTGGCGTATGTGATGTCCTGGTGATAACTAACACAGTAAAAACTAAAACTTCCCAGTGGATCCTGAAAACAGTTTGGGAAGCTATGAGCACAAGTTCAGACATCATAAAGAAATATCCAATTTGTGTTATTAAACAAATCTCCTATTGGTCTGATAATAGCATACATTAGTAAATACATCATGACGTTTTACAGAGAAATAATGAACTAAAAACAGCAAAAACGAGGTTGGTTCCAAAAGCCAGCCAATACTGTTAATTCTTATTTTATTTTATTTTATTTTTGAGACAGAGTCTCGCTCTCTTGCCCGGGCTAGAGTGAGTGCCGTAGCGTCAGCCTAGCTCACAGCAACCTCAAACTCCTGGGCTCAAGCAACTCTCCTGCCTCAGCCTCCTGAGTAGCTGGGACTACAGGCATGCACCACCATGCCCGGCTAATTTTTTCTATATATTTTTAGATGGCCAATTAATTTATTTCTATTTTTAGTAGAGACGAGGTCTCACTCTTGCTTAGGCTGGTCTCGAACTCCTGACCTTCAGCGATCCACCTGCTTCGGCCTCCCAGAATGCTAGGATTACAGGCGTGAGCCACCGCACCCGGTGGCATAAGGTTTTGAGAGCCACTCAGCATAGGGCGCTCTCACTGGGCAAGACCACCTCACAAGCAACTGAGATGTAGATCTGTGGCTTTTGACTATGTCCAGGAGATAGGGCCATGACAGAAGAGCCACATGATATAGAACACAAGGAACTGTATAAAGCTGTGAGGATGGCAGATTCTCATCTCCAAGACAGTAATTCTACTTGTCCAACAAACAGGCATTTCTTGGGCTTTATTTTATAACCGTTAGCAGCATATGTGAGCCAAGTGTCTTTCTTATAAAATAATTAACCAGTTCACTATATTCTGCTCCTAATCTTTGTTACTATAGACATGACTGACGTATCCCTCACCCTGTAGAAGCTTGTAAGTAGGTTCATAACCATTAACTAATAAGGGCTTATTAGCAAGAATAATCGTAAAGATGAAGTAGAGAGGTAGGTTAGAGCAGGAACTCTGGAGCTAGAACACCTGTGTTCACGTGTTGATTCTGACCCTTTCAAGTACTCAGCTACTTACTAGCTGTGTGACCTTGGGCAAGTTACCTAACTACTCTGTGCTCATTTTCTCATCTACAGAAGAAGGATTTTATAAAGATTAATATTTTTAAAGCACTTAGGAAAGTACTTGTGCTTATTAGCTGTAAAATGCTGTTTGCTAAATAAAATTAACATTAAAAGGAGTATATGGGAGAAAGATTAGCAAAAAATGGTAAGACTTCCATACATGGATAAGAGGACTTTGCCCTGTCCTTTCTCAGCCGGGTAGTTTTGGTAGGATTTAGCCCTACCTGCAGCTTCCGAGATGGGCCCTGATTGGCTCAGGTCTACCAGCAAATTCCATCCCAGCCATCACATGATTGATTTAAAAATGGGCAAGTGGCCATATTAGGACCAATGAGAAAAAGAGAAGCTCCCGGGAACTGTAAGAGAGAACAGGATAGAGTCCCTTTTCTCCTTGGGATGATGGAGAGTGGAAATGAAAAGTCCAGAACGCCTGCAGCCAGCGTACTCCCACAAAGGGAGCCCAGAGTGGTGGCAGCCATGGGGTGCACCATTGAACGTAGCCTAACAATGAAGCCGTGGAAGGCAGAGGGAGGCACATAGAGGAATTCTCTCCTGGATTATATTGTTTGAACCCCTGGATGGAACCTTACTTGAAGGCAGCCCTACCTGTAGATTTCCAAATTACAGGAGTCAGTAAATTTTCCCTATTGCTTAAGCCAGTTTGATTTAGCTTTCCATTACCTGCAACTGAACGGCTCCTCACTGATGAGAAGTGTTGACTTTGATGAGTAAAGAAATGACTAAACCTATAATATCTAAATGAATGCCAAGGCCCCATCCTTAGATGGAATTCTTTACAAAAAAGTAATTATTTCTTAAGAATGAGTTTAAAGGTTTATAATTTACTTACAACTCCAGAATTTCTCAAGAGCAATGTTTCTCAAACTGTGATTTTCAGATCACTCTCTCTGAGAGACGAGCTGTATAGAAAAGATCTCTTGTCAGGCAAATTTTGGAAATACTGCCTATTGTAAACTACTCTTATAGGCTGGGCACAGTGGCTCATGCCTATAAATCCCAGCACTTTGGGAGGCCAAGGCAGGAGGATTGCTTGAGGCCAGGAGTTTGAGACCAGCCTGGGCAACATAGTGAGACCCTATCTCTCCTGAAAATTTAAAAAAATAAGCCAGATATCCTGGTATGCACCTATAGTCCCAGCTACATGTGAGGCTGAGGCGGGAGGATCACAGGAGCACAGGAGTTTGAGGCTGCAGTGAGCTATGATCGCACCACTTTACCAGTCTGGCCAACAGAGCGAGACTTTGTCACACACACACACACACACAGAAAAAGAAAAAATTCTTATAAATTAATAGTGATATTGTATTAAAGGAGACATTCTCAGTAAAACAATAACTAAGGTAACCTGTTCCATGTTGTTTATCCTAGTATTTCAGAATTTATTTGATCATGGAACTCCTTCCCCCCCCCACCCCGCAAAATTCTCATTAACACTCTAGGGTAGGCTGACTTACAGACTGTGTACCCAGAGAATATAATACACAGCAGAAAGATAACCTCACGACTAAAATGGTCCCATAGTGAAGGTTTGACTTGAACCTGGGGCATACGGTGTCCCTGTGATATGGACTCACTATGCGAATAAGCCACGTGGGCTATTACAGTCGCTCCACGTTCAGCGAGGGGCTGAAGAACGCGAGGGCTGGGCGGAGCGGACTTCCACTCTAGCGACGGCAGTGTAGTGACGCTAGACAATCCGGCTGTTGTTCGAGTGGAACTTAAGCTTCCTGAACCTCAGATTCCTCATTTGCTTAATGGGAATAATTTTACCCTTAGTTTACAGCACTGTTATGAGAATCCAATGAAATTAAATATTCAATAAATAGTAGCTGCAGTAACTGTAATATTAATAAATATTAAAGTCATTTTTATAACAGGTAGGCTATAAGGTACTTTGCAAATGTATCTCAAGCTTAAATCAGAACCTGTTAATTCTCTTTGTCTTATTTTTGTTCCCTATAGCATTTACTACTGTCTATTGTTTATTAGTTTTTTGTCTCCTGCGCTAGAAGGTATGTTCCTTGAAAGTGGCAGTATTGCATATAATCGATGCTAATATATATTTGTTGAATTAATTAATAAGTCCTAAAAACTCTCATGTATTGGGTGCCTAATATGTGCCAAGTACTCTACTAGGTACTTTACACATACATTTATATTATGCCATTTGACACTTATATTAACTCTAAAAGGTGGCTGTTAGTACCCCCATTTGGCAAAAGAAAGAGCTGAGAGCTGGCCAAGTGCGGTGGGTCACGCCTGTAATCCTAGCACTCTGGGAGGCCGAGGCAGGAGAGTCGCTTGTGGTTAGGAATTTGAGACCAGCCTGAGCAAGAGCGAGATCCCATTTTCAAAGAAAATTGAAAAATTAGTTGGATATGGTGGCATGTACCTGTAGTCCCAGCTACTCAGGAGGCTGAGGCAGAAGGATTGCTTGAACCCAGGTATTTGAGGTTGCTGTGAGCTAGGCTGACACCACTGCACTTTAGCACAGGCAACAGAGCGAGACCCTGTTTAAAAAAAAAAAAAAGAACCAAGAGAGACATCAAATAACTTAGTCCTAATTACACTGCTAGCAAATGACAGAATCAAAATCCAACCCCAAGTCTCAATTTACCTTTCAATTTATTCACTTACTGTATTAGTTTCCTGTTGGTGCTGTAACAAATTACCATATATTTGGTGGCTTAAAACAACAGAAATGTACTGTCTCACGGTTCTGGAGATGAGAAGTGTGAAATCAAGGTGTCAGCAGGGCCATGCTCCCTCCAGAGGCTCTAGGAGAGAACCCATTCCTTGTCCCTCTGGCTGCCCAGCTTCTGTGGCTTCTGGCCGCATTACTGCAGTCTGTGCCTCTGAAGCCACGCTGCCTCCACCTCTTCTGTCTGTGCATAGTCTCCCTCTGCCTCTCTCTTATAAAGACATTCTGGACTGCATTTGGGGCCCACCTAGAGGATCCAGGGCACGATCCTTAACTTAATCACACCTGCACAGTTTTGGGTTTGTTTTTTTTTTTTCCATATAAGGTAACATTCACAGGTCCCAGGGTTAGAATGTGGATATCTTTTGGAGAGCCATTGTTCAACCTAATACACATATCTTTTTTTTTTCTACAGGCAGTAAGGCAAAACTAATACACATATATTAAAAACAGAATTCGTACTGAGGTCCCCAGGTCCAAGACAAAGGCTGCTCCCCAGGACAGTAACGCCAGTTACAACACTGAGGCAAAATTGGATATTGGGGTAATGCCTGCAGCAAAGAGCCCAAGGAGTGTGGGGAACCTTTACAAGATGCAATTGTTTTTGCCCAGGTCTAGAGAATATAACCTGAGCTAAGTGTGGTATAGACAGGTAAGTGGGGAGGACTGGGTGGGACAGATGCCAGGAAGGTAAAAAGATGAATGGTGATTTGTCAGATAAGAGTGCTCTGTGACTATGGATTTCTTTTTTCCCTTTTAATTATTATGGGTACATATTATAATAGTTGTATACTCTTGTAGGATACATGTGATGTTTTGCTACAGGCCTACAATGTGAATTAATCAAATCAGGGAAATTGGGGTATCCACCACCTCAGGCATTTATCATGTCTCTGTGTTAGGAACATTTCACTTCCACTCTTACATTGTAATATATAATAAAATAATTATATTAAACACAACTCCCCATAGTTTGGGGACCCCTGATTTAAAGCATGCCTTAACTTACTGTTGATTATGTCACTTTGTTATGCTATCAAATATTATTCATTCTATCTAACTATATTTTTGCACCCATTAACCACCCCCACTGCATCCCCCCAACCCCAGCTACCCTCCTAGCCTCTGGTAACCATCATTCTACTTTCTGTGTCCATGAGATCAATTGCTTTTAATATTTATCTCCCATATATGAGAACATGAGATCTGTCTGTCTGTGCTTATTTCACATAACACAATGTTCTCCATTGTTCCATCCATGTTGTTGCAAATGGCAGGATTTCATTTTTCTTGTGACTATGTATTAATAATATTCTATTGTATATATGTTCCACAGTTTCTTTATCCATTCATCCATTGATGGGCATTTAAGTTAATTCCAAATCTTGGCTTTTGAGAATAGGGCTGCAATAAACATGAAAGTGTAGGTATCTTTTCGATATACTGAATTCCCCTTCTTTGGATATATACCCAGCAGTGGGATTGCTGGGTCAAATGGTAGTTCTATTATTAGGTGTTTGAGGAACCTCCATGCTGTTCTCCATAGTGATTGCACTAATTTACATTGCCACCAACAGTGTACAAGTGTTCCCCTTTCTCCACATCCTTGCCAGCGTTTTATTGCATCTTTTTCGTAAAAGCCATTTTAACTGGGATGAGATAATATCTCATTGTAGGTTTGTATTTCTCTGATGACTAATGATGTTGAGTATTTTTTCATGTACCTGTTGGCTGTTTGTATGTCTTCTTTTGAGAAATGTCTATTCAGATCCTTTGCCCATTTTTAATTGGATTATTTGATTTATTTTCCTATTCTGAGTTGTTGGAGCTCATTATATAGTCCAGTTATTAATCCCTTGTCAGATGGGTAGTTTGCAAATATTTTCTCCCATTCTGTAGTTGTCTCTTCCCTTTGTTGATTATTTCCTTTGCTGTGCAAATACTTTTTAGCTTGGTGTGATCCCATTTGTCCAATTTTGCTTTGGCTGCCTGTGCTTTAAGGGAATTATTCAAGAAGTCCTTGCCCAGACCAATGTCCTGAAACATTTCCCCAATGTTTTCTTTTAGTAGCTTCATAGTTTCAGATCTTAGATTTAAGTCTTTAATCCATTTTGATTTTATTTTTATATACAATGAGAGATAAGGGTCTGGTTTTATTCTTCTGCATATGGATATCCAGTTTCCCCAGCAACATTTATTAAAGAGACTGTTCTGTCCCCACAGTATGTTCTTGACAACTTTGTCAAAAATAAATTCACTATAGAAGTGTAGATTTATTTCTGGGTTCTCTATGCTGCTCCATTGGTCTATGTGTCTACTTTTAATGTGAGTGTCATGCTATTTTGGTTAGTACAGCTCTGTAGTATAATTTGAAGTCAGGTAATGTGATTCCTACAGTTTTGTTCTTTTTGCTCAGGATGGTTTTGGCTATTTTGGGTCTTTTGTGGTTCCATACAAATTTTAGGATTATATTTTCTATTTCTGTGAAAATGTCATTGGTATTTTAATGGAGATTGCATTAAATCTGGAGATTGCTTGGGGAAGTATAAACATGTTAATAATATTGAATCTTCCAATCCATGAGCGTGGAATATCTTTTCATTTTTTTGTGGCCTCTTCAATTTCTTTCATCAATGTTTTATAGTTTTCATTATAGAGATCATTCATTTCTTTGGTTAAGCTTATTCCTAGGTATTTTATTGTATTTGTAGCTATTAAAAATGGGTTTACTTTCTTGGTTTCTTTTTCAGATTGTTTACTATTGGCATATAGAAATGCTACTGATTTTTGTACATTGATTTTGTATGCTGCAATTTTACTGAATTTGTTTATCAGTTTTTTTGTTTGTTTGTTTTGAGACAGAGTCTTGCTCTGTCACCCAGAGTGCTGTGGCATCAGCCTAGCTCACAGCAACCTCAAACTCCTGGGTTCAAACAATCCTCTTGCCTCAGCCTCCCAAGTAGCTGGGGCTACAGGTGCATGCCACCACACCCGGCTAAGTTTTTCTATTTTTAGTAGAGGCGGAGTCTCACTCTTGCTCAGGCTAGCCTCAAACTCCTGACCTCAGGTGATCTTCCTGCCTTGGCTTCCCAGAGTGCTAGGGTTACAGGCATGAGCCACTGTGCCCAGCCTATTTATCAGTTTTAATAGATTCTTTGTGGAGTCTTTAGGTTTCTCTAGATATAAGACAATATCATTTACAAACAAGGATAATTTGAATTCTTTCTTTCAATTTGGATACTCTTTATTTCTTTCTCTTGTCTGATTACTCTAGCAAAACTTCCAGCACTATGTTGAATAACAGTGGTGAAAGTGGGCATCCTTGTCTTATTCCAGATCTTAGAGAAAAGGCTTTCAGTTTTTCCTTGTTCAGTATGATACTAGCTGTGGGTCTGTCATATATAGCTTTTATTATGTTGAGATAAGTTTCTTCTTTCCCCATTGTTTGAGAATTTTTATCATGAAGGGATGTTGAATTTTATCAAATGCTTTTTCAGCATTAATTGAAATGATCATATGGTTTTTGTCCTTTGTTCTGTTAACATGTATCACATTGATTGATTTGTGTATGTTGCACCATCCTTGCACCCTGGGATGAATCCCACTTGATCATGATGAATAATCTTTTTAATGTGTTGTTGAATTCAATTTACTACGATTTTTTGAAGATTTTTGCATCTATGTTCATCAGAGACATTGGCCTATAGTTTTCTTTTTTTGTTGTATCTTTGTCTGGTTTTGGCATATGGGTGATACAGTCCTCATAGAATGAGTTTGGGAGTATTCCCTCCTCAACTTTTTGGAATAGTTTAAGTAGGATTGGTATTAATTCTTGCTTGAATGCTTGGTAGAATTCAACAGTGAAGCCATCAGGTCTTGGGCTTTTCTTTGATGGGAGACTTTTATTACTACCTCTATCTCACTACTTGCTATTGGTTTATTCAAGTTTTGGATTTCTTCCTGGTTAAATCTTGGTAGGTTGTATATGTCTAGGAATTTATCCATTTCCTCTAGGTTTCCGGTTTATTGGTATGAAGTGGCTCACAATAGTCTCTAATGATCGTTTGGATTTCTGCAGTATCAGTTGTAATGTCCCCTTTTTCATCTCCTATTTTATTTATTTGGGTCTTCCCTCTTTTTTTCTTAGTCTGGCTAAAAGTATGTCAATTTTGTTTATAACTTAAAAATTTTTTTTTTCATTTTTGTTGGTCTTTTGTATTTTTTTTTTTTTTTATTTTCAGTTTCATTTATTTCTGCCCTGATCTGCATTATTTCTTTTCTTCTATTAATTTTGGGCTTGGTTTGTTCTTGGTTTTCTAGTTCTCTGAGATGCATCATTATGTTGTTTTTTATTTAAAGCTTTTCTACTTTTTTGATGTAGGCACATATTACTATAAACTTTCCTCTTATTACTGCTTTTACTGTATCTCATAGCTTTTGATGTGTTTTCATTTTCATTTGTTTTGAGAAATTTTGAAACTACCTTCTTAATCTTTTCATTGACTAACTGGTCAATCAGGAGCACATTGTTTAATGCCCATGTGTTTGTGTAGTTTCCAGTGTTCTTCCTGTTATAGATTTCGAGTTTTATTCCACTGTGGTCTAAGAAAATAGTAAGGTTCCAATTTTTTTTTTTTTTTTACTTTTTTAAGACTTGTTTTGTGGCCTATCATATGGTCTATCCTTGAGAATGATCCATGAGCTGAGGAGAAGAGCATGAATTCTGCAGCTGTTGGATAAAAAGTTCTATAAATATCTATTATGTCCATTTAGTCTGTAGTACAGATTCAGTCCAATATTTCTTTTTCTTTATTCTTTTTTTATCCTTTTTTTGAGACAGAGTTTTGCTCTGTCACCTTGGCTAGAGTGCAGTGGCATCATCATAGATCACTCCAACCTCTAACTCTTGGGATCAAGTGATCCTCCTGCCTCAGCCTCCCGAGTAGCTGGGACTACAGGAGCACATCACTGCACTGGGCTAATTTTTCTATTTTTTGTAGAGATGGGGGTCTTACTCTTGCTCAGACTGGTCTCAAACTCCTGAGCTAAAGCATTTCTCCCACGTTGGCCTCCCAGAGTGCTAGGATTAGAGGCGTGGGCCACCCCACCCAGCCCAGTCCAATATTTCTTTGTTGATTTTCTGCCTGGATGACCTGTCCAATACTGAAAGTGGAATGCTGAGGTCTCCAATAATGATTGTAATGGTACCTATCTCTCTCTTTAGGTCTGATAATATTTTTTTAATATATGTGTGTGCTCCAGTGTTGGGTGCATATTTATTTAGAATTATTATATCCTCTTGCTGAATTGACCACTTTATCATTATATAATGACCTTCTTTATCCCTTTTTACAATTTTTGTCTTGAAATCTACTCTATCTGATGGAAGTATTGCTATTCCTGCTCTTTTTTGGTTTCCATTTGCATGAAATGTCATTTTCCATCCCTTGATTATCAGTCTATGTGTGTCTTTACAGGTAAAGTGTGTCTCTTGCAGACAACATATAGTTGGCTCTTGGTATTTTATCCATTCACCACTCTATGTCTTTTGATTGAAGGGTTTAGTCCATTCACATTCAATGTTATTATCGATAGATAAGTACTTACTTATTACTGCCACGCTGTTATTTGATTTCTGGTTGTTTTGTGATCCTTTCTTTCTTTACTAATTCCTTCCTGTCTTCCTTTGTTGAATGTGATTTTCTCTGGTAGTGTGTTTTAATTTCTTGTTTTTCCTTTTTTCTATATCTGTTGTAGGCTTTTGATTTGAGGTTATAATGAGGCTTGCAAAAACATTTTATAACAAATTATTATAAATATATGACAGGTCTGTTTACAAACAAATAAGCCAAAAGAAACCTAACAAAAATTCTACACTTTAACTCCACCCCCCACCAACTTTTTAACTTTTTGTTGTTTCCATCCATATCTTTTTATACTATGTATCTCTCAAAAAGTTGTTGTAATTGTTTTTGATAGATTTTTCTTTTAATCTTCCTACTCAAGGTATAAATGGTCTATATATCACAATAAAAGCAATAGAGTATTCTGTTACCAGTGAGTTGTACACCTTCAGATGATTTCTTATTGTTCATTAACATCCTTTTCTTTTAGATCAAAGAACTCCTTTTAGCATTTCTTTTTTTTTTCTTTTTTGTTTTGTTTTTTTTTTTTTTTTGAGACAGAGTCTCACTCTGTTGCCTGGGCTAGAGTGAGTGCCATGGTGTCAGCCTAGCTCACAGCAACCTCAAACTCCTGGGCTCAAGCAATCCTTCTGCCTCAGCCTCCCAAGTAGCTGGGATTACAGGCATGTGCCACCATGCCAGGCTTATTTTTTCTATATATTTTTAGTTGGCCAATTAATTT